>CM053517.1:1576554-1618715 GCA_028627145.1 Eidolon dupreanum
GTTAAGGCTGCCACTTTCTGATTTATCGAGTCACAGCAGACCCCAAATCTGATTTCCCCGTCTTCTTTCACAATGTCAGTATAGCCTTTTACTTTTTTATTTCCTTCTTCACATCTGTCATGGTTTCCATTCCTTTATAAATCACAGCAGTCATGGCTTTGCCTATCGGACCCAGGGTGTGTGTATTTGAATTAAGTCAACCCTCTAATGAGGGTAAATTGTTATTAGTTAAAGGGTTAACTATTAATAAATAATTATCAGCCGAATCCATTTTGTAAACTATGAAATTAAGGCAGCAGAATGGATGATTTGCCGAAGTCACACAGTCACGATAGACAAAAACTAAAAATCCTAAGGAGCAAATTCCACTTTCTCCCTGGGCGCTGAGTTTACCATGTAGGATAAAAATTAACCTTCAACCTCATTTGCCTTTAAGAGTAAACACCCTTAAATATTCCCCCAAATTGTGATCGTCTGGTTTCTTGAAAGCTCCAAAAAATGTAATTTCTTTTGAAAAATGGCTTCAAGTGTTTGCCTTTTCTCTTACAGCTAAGGTGGTTTCTCTTCTTCATTTCTATGTTTTATTCTAATTTCCTTATTCAGCCAACATTTACAGAGTACAAAACATGTGCTCAATTTTCAGTTCAAACGAGGAGGTCATTTCTCGCTGACATTCCTCCAGTGAACGAAAGAGGAAAAACAGCCAGAAGTAATGAGTTTTCATTTATGAAGAAATTAATACGGATCGGATATATGTGCTTTGAGAATAACTCAGACACTTTTAGGCTTCAAGAAATCTGCCTTCCAGGTGGACACCAGCACATGCCCGCCTCTCTCCATTGACACCTTTTCTTCTTCAACTCCCCGGCACATGGCCATCTTTTCTGTGCTTGTCCTAAGAGGAGGTGATGGATGGAAGGTTCTGGGCTCTCAGGAGATTCTGACTCACCAGGGAATTCCTTTCTCTCAGTGGTCTCTACCCTGCTTCAAGAACTAACTATGGCATTTTCTTCAACAATTAGCATATAAAAAGATAAGTAAAGCTCAGAGCAGGCAGAAACCAGGGTTAAGGATGCAAAGGGAAGGAGAGGAAGAAGGAAAGGATAAAAACCTTGGAAAGCAGAAGAAACACTGGGGCAATGCTGAAAAGGGGGCCCCAGCCTCCAAGAAACGAGGTAGCGGAAACACAGCTCTCTCTAAAGGCGCCCTCGAACACGGGCTCGTCTGGGCGGGAGGGGCCCAGCCGCTGTGCAGCCGGCTGCCGGCTGACGGAGGAGCCCTCCGAGGTGGACGCGCACGCCGATGGCCGTCGCTTACCCAACACCAGCAGCTCCACCGAGTCCTCGTTTTTGCCCTCCAGGTCGTCGGGGGTCGTGATGACACAGTAGTAGAGTCCGCTGTCTCCCCACGCGAGTTTTCCAATTTGAAGGTCTGCATCTGAGATCACGGAAAGAGGGGCTCAGTCCTGGCTCCGGCTTCTGAGAGGGGCCCTGGCCGCGGGGGCGGCGGGGGGGGCAGTCCCCCCACTCTGCGTGCTGTTTCTTCACCTGGCTGGCGGCAGACAGGTGTTTGTCTTATCTAAACCAAACCTACCCAGTGAGGAAAGCCAGCACCCCTGGAGAGGACAGCTTTCAGCCCAGTGGGCGGGCGGAGGCCCCTGACAGCCAGGTAAATTCCAGAATGACTCTGGACTCCTGGACGTGCGCTGGCTTCACAGGAGTTCTTCAAAGTTCGAATAATAAAATAGGACTCTTTGGGCCTTTTCTTAGCTAAAGCTTTAGGGAGCAGGGGAAAGGGCGGAGTTGGGGCTGACCCAGCGGGGCCTGGTGTGTGCCCGGCCCTGTAACTTCCCTGCACACCCGCCTCTCCTGGCAAAGGGGCTCTGCTTCCCGAGACTGGGAAAGGGCCAGGCAGGCCAAGGTCAAGGGTCTGACCGAGGAGCTTCTTCCACCAGAACCTGCTTCTATTCTCTTCAGGCTCAGAGTCCTATTCCCAAGCTCACCTCTGTGTCTTCCTAAGATATGACCGCGCCCCCTTTTCTCCCCTCGCCATCTCAGTAAAGCAACTTCCTAGGCCTCGCGATGCTGCCATCTCCCCTCAGATCAAAGCCTCGAGGGCCCCGACGTCCCCGTGTGTCGGGGAGGGATGGAACCAGTGTCCCGCCCAGGCCCAGGGTTCAAAGCAGAGGCGTCATTACCGTGGACGATGGTGATCTCTCTGCCCCTGTAGAAGTCTCCCAGGGTGACAGTCGAGCCCTGTTTCGAAGCGACCACTCGGACAGTCCTCCTGCTGTCCAGGCAGTCCAGGTAGGGGTCCCACTCCAGGTTCCTCTTGCTGAGAGCCTGGGCCCGGGGAGAGGACATGCCCAAGGACTCCCCCATGCGATCCTGGCAGTAGGACTTGAACTTCCACTGCACGACCGCAGGCTGGTGGGAGGACGTGGAGAAGTGGCAGCGAAGCACGGTGGGCTGGAAGAGCATGGCCACCTTCTTCTTGTCGGGCGCCGTGACCTGAAGGCCGTCCACCGCGGCTGCAAAACAGAACGCACAGGCCCCGGTGGCATCCGCAGCCCGGACCCCGCCGCCCCGCCCCGCCCGTCTCTCCCGTTTCCTCCATCACCGCTCACGGCATCGGCGTCCACCTCGGCCTCGCTCCCAGTGCCCAGGCAGTCACCCCGTCCCCTCAGCGTGCCCTCTTAACATCGTTAACAGTCCCTCCCTCTTCTCCAACCCCACGTTTTAAAGCCCCCTCTGTTTCTCGCTCGTAATATCGCAGTAACCTGTCGCCTGGGCTCCCTCCTGCACTCACCCATGGGTGGTCCCTTCTTGCTGTAGTGCAGGCGACGTCCCTAAATCTGACTACATGGCTCTCCATCTTAACACCCTCCGCTCATTTCCTGTGGCCTTCAGGACAAAACCCAAAATTCTGGGCGAGGCGTTGAGGACGCTCCGTCATCCAGTTCCTCTCGCCTCCGCGGCCTCACTTCCTGCCTCTGCTGGAGCCCTGACCTCCGAGGACACCAGTTTCCCCGAGGGGGACACGCCGGCCCACAGCGGGGGGTCTCGGCTCATGACGTTTCTTGTTTCTGGAATGCTTTTTCCTTACTTCCGTCCCTGGAAAACTCCCACCTTTCCAAACCCAGTTGAAAGGCTTTTTGCAAAGGCTTCTCTGACCATTCGTCACTCCCTCCGCTGTGCCGCTGGTACCCCCAGCGTTCTCCTCTAGACATTTATTATGATAATTTTGCATGTGTTCATTTTCATGCCCGTCACCCCCATCAGACTTGTCAGGTCAGGAATGTGCTTCATCTTGCTGTCCCGGCTTGTGCAGCCCATAGGCACTCAACCAATATTTGATAAATGAGGACGATGAAGCCAGGAAGTATGACTCTAGGAGGAAGTGACTTCCCTTCCAGCTGGTGAAGAAGCAAAGGGGACAAGAGATGAAGGGGAGGTGACGGCTTTGAGAGAAATGGAGAATTTCAGATCAAAAGCAGCAGACTACATTCAAAGGCTTAGAAGGGAAACCAGAAAAAGGCGGGGGGAAGGCTAGAAAGCAGGCGAGACGTTTAAGTGGTGAAAAAGTCCAATCTGAGGTTTGGTGTCTAAGAAAGAGAGAGAAATTTCAGTAAATGAAAGACCAGCGTTGTCTTTGAGAGGCACAGGACCTCTGTGAACTCAATGGGAAGATCTAGAAATTCCAAGCAAAGAGAACATGACTTCCTCAGGCGAATGGGAAAGTCAGGAGCTCCTAGCGTGATCGGAGGTTAGAAGCCAATGTAGCATTGTGATGGGAGGCAGAGAAAAGGGAACGTGAACAGAAAGGCATCGTAAGGAGGTTCGGAGATGACCCCCGTAGCCTGCCAAGGCAGCTTCTAGAGTTTCACCTGGGATTACAGGTGGACTTGAGGCGTGCGAAAGGACTGGTGTCCATGGGCGCCCTGTCCGTCATCCCTGCCAGCGTTCACCGTGACATCCTGCAAAGCACACTCACAGCCCCGTCACACACTTATCTGGGGCTGTTTCTGGAGAAGCCCATGACAAGACACAATTCTGTACCTGTCCTCGGGTCTCCTGGCTTGCAGAGCAAGGCCTCTGTGACAGCACCTGGAGGAACTGGGCTCTAGTTCCCGCGAGGAGAAAGGGTTTCTGCTCCCCGCAGAACTGGGAAGCGAATGCAAGCGGAACTTGAGATTTAGCAGCTGTTAAGGTGTCTTGGACCGACCAAGCGTTCGCAGCTACCTGCGGAGTACCCGAAGGCAGGAGCAAAGGAATGAACTTCTAGAACTCTGCAGGGGAACCTGGTTAAGTGAGCCGTACATGGCATGTTACAGCCAAATGACATCGGCGTCAAATCGATAGGGTTTTGGCTATCACCTGGCCGATCGTGACCATGAGGTCTTAACGAGGCCTCTGAAGCAACCCCACCGGTAAAACGAGCCTCGTAATTCTTCCGGGGTTGTTAACCAACGTTATGTCATCAGTCACCTGCAGAGCACTGTGACCGTGACTGGTAGGGGGTAGCTCTCAAATGCAACTCTGTCCCGCACCTCACGGCCGTCCACTGCCACGAGGTCCAGCGACGGCCAGACTGCGGAGGTCAGCCCCATCGGCGCACAAGCAGTTCCCACCTGGAAGTTCACTGAAGAGCCGTGGTTCCCAGGCCCACTGCTTCCGCCCCCCGTGTGGGCGCAGCTCACTCCATCCGCCCTGACTCGCAGCTAGATCAGGGGAAGAAATCCCTTCACGGTTCTCCCTAAATACTGCATTACGTTTAGTGTCACGATTCCCCTTCAAATCTCATTCACCTCCCAATTTTCCAGGTAAGAAAAATGGGACAGAGGTGAAGTAGCTTCAGGGAGCGGTGGCTGAGGTTGAATGACTGACGACAGGCACTTGACCCCATGCCTTCCAGCCCTGCTATGATCCAGCTAACGTGGAAACCACGTGGCCCAGCCTTTCTGGGATAAATAGAACCAGCCACGGAGGCAGATGCGGCACAGAAGTGTGTGTGTGGGGGGGGGATGGTCTTGGTTTTGTGAGAGAGTTAAGTATGGGGGGTTTGGTTCATTAGATGATTACGGAGAATCCCTTTCCCAGCTCTGCTCTCTGTTAATGAGGCCGCCACTAGACCAAGCCCTTAGACTCCTGTAGTTATTCATAGAGGTGACTCGGTGCTCAGCCTCTTCCGTGGCAGACACACAAACTCATGCCCCAGAGAGTAAGGAACACGTTCTCAGAGACACCTGTCTTAGTTATGGCGTGATAGGCAAGGTGTGGATTTCAGAGACGGTCCTAAGTCAGAATCCCGTCTACATGACGGAGGCGCATCCGTCAATGCTCACGAGGCTCCGGTTTCTCCCTGGGGAGACCCGATAGCAGTAACTTCCTCACGGGGTTGTTTGAGGGTGGCACGAGGTTTTACCCTAAGCACCTGGATGGCGTGGTATGCAGTAAGCGCTCGATAAATGCAGTTGTTACCGCTGCTGTCAAGGACAGTCGGTTGACCTCCGTGCAGCTGTGAGCCTGGAGCCGGGCGCGCACAGGTGTCGTGTGGGACGCCGTGTGGAATGGCCGGTGGCGGGACCGCACAGGGACGCCAGGCTGGGTGACGAGTTCACGGGCACAGCGCCCCGCGCACGCTTGTCGCCTTGCAAGCACACGCGCTCCGCCTGGAAGCCCGGGAGGGGCGGCGGCCCTGCGCCGGTGTGCACACGCAGATCTCCCCGGAGACCGGGATCCACGCGGAGGGTGGAGCCGGGTAGCTGGAGAGGACGGGCGAGGGCTCCCACGGGAGTGTCAGTGTGTCGGATCTCGGGGTGACGGAAGCTGACCACGCCAGTCCCCGCTTCGGCTCCGGAGCCCCCCGCACCTGCCCGGCCAGGTCTGTGGGGAGCCCCGCCCCCACTGCGGGCGGGGGTCTGGAGCTGTGCCTTGGCCCCAACCCTGGCTCTGGGGCGAGGGCTCGGGCGCCCTATGCCCTCCCACCAGCACCCCTTCCCCTCGGCCTGGCCCCCTGGTGTCGTGTCCCCACTGCGTGCCCCGCTGAGCCCAGAGACTCACACTGAGCTCCAGCTGCGCCCTGCGCCCTGGTGCCGGCCCCTCTCCCGAGGCTTAGGGATCGCTCCCTGTACCCCTCACCATGATGGACCCGAATCTGAGCCTGTGGTTAGTCCTCGGCTTGGGTTCTTACTCGTCCTTCGTTCTCTTTCGCCTCTCATCAGATGCCAAAAACTTGGTATTTCTTCCGCTGGAGCCTGCACAGGCTGAGAAGGTCATCTTTGGATGCCAGGTAAACAAACGAGGGACTCCCAGCCTCTTCGGGGTGTTCGTCAATGCACCCGGTCTGCGAAATCTTACTTCTGTGGCCCCGACCGCCAACAACTCCCTCAGGCCTCATCTGTGTGTTTAACTTCAGATCGGTTAAGAGCCGTCAGATTAAGCACGTCTAAAACTCACTCGTCTCTCCTCTTCCTGCCTCGATAGCGCTTTTAAGCTGGCCCTTCCTCCCTCCCCGCTCTCTGCGTGTGTAGCCGCGTCCTACTGCCTCAGAGTGGTCACAACTGTGACAATTTCCTCTGTCCCTGGTCACATCGATCGGCCGGTAAGTCTGTCCTTCTCTCAGATTTGACTCTTCCCTATGCCCCTGTGACTCCCTTACATCAGCTTTCTCTTCCTGCTACCAGATAATAGCCACGAAGCGCTGCCTGAACGTCAGAAGTTGGGTTAAGCGCTGCTCGTGTAGTATCTTAATGAATTCTCCCCAAAAAACCAGTAAAGTCGGCATTATTCTTATCCCCATTTTATAGATGAAGAAACCGGTTCTCAGAGAATGTACGTATCTTCCCGGCATCTCAGAGTTCGCAGGTGACAGTCAGGCTGACTGGCTCCGAAGCTCTGTGACCATCACAGCACGTGGGTCCCCGTCACCACCTTGTGTTATAGCGGCCTCCCCGGTGGGCCCCGTACGTCCGTGGGCTCACGCGCATGAGCGAGCACGTGCTGGCACGAGGGGAAGGCCGGGCTCTGAGTCCAGGCACTGGTGACACCATAAGGGACTGCCGTTTCAAAGCTATTACAGAGGAGTCTACAGAGGTGCAGAAAGACTCCGCGTTTCTTCCTGCAGACTAAACCAAGAATTCCAGAAAACGAGAGAGACCGCTTCGGGAAGACAAAAAAGAAACCAAGTGAGGTAAGGGGTCATACTATCTAGAACGTGTGTGGAAAAATGAGGATTTATGACCGAAGAAGCACCAGATGGCACGTTGAAGATCACAGGTGTTTTTCTTCATTCACAAAGGAAGGAGTTGTCACTGGGACCACAGGCCTTTCTGTTCTGATCTTGTCCCCTCGTACACATGAAAACTGCCCCTGACCAATTCAAGTTCAACCAAAAATATGTTTTAAAACACTATGCTAAGTTCTGGGAAAACAGGTTTAAAAGACCAGTTCCTGATCTAGAGAAATTCGATAGAATTTCAATTCGTTTTCTAACTCTCAGGTCCCCGAGGGCAGAGACCAGGGTTTGGTTGACGTGTCCCCAGTGTACAGCACAGCCACCAAATCTAGCTGCAGCTCACATCATGAGAACTGCAGCAGCCAGTGAAGGAACAAGTGACAGTGAGTCCAATGGGCCTTTCTTAGCAAGTGGCCCCCCATGCAGAGAAAGGACTCTGGCCAGTATCTAGGAAAGCTGCCTAAAAGTAGAGGGATGAGTGACAACTCAGAGCAGCAGCCCCCGTCTCACCGGGAGTCCCTAGTCACCAGGCCAGGGAAGATCAGCTCCAGGTGCAGATGGTGCCTCCCCGGATGTAGCAAAATGAGGTCCTGCCCCAGTTCTCAAGTAAAAAAAGGATTCTAGACACGGAGAACTCACTGTGTTCTGGGGAGAACAACAAAAGCGGTATCTGAAGCGATGCTGTTCTTATTTTAGCACTTAAAATTTTTTCAAAGCAAGTTCCTTTTCCCCGCGAGTTGTAAGCGGTTCCTGCCAGCATCTCCGCCAGGCGGATCTATACGCACAGCCCCGTTTTAGAGAAACAAAGGCTGCTGCAAAAGGTCACGGAAAATCATCACTGTTAGAGACAGGCGTCTAGAAATTGTGTCTACAGCTCACCAGTCCCTTAACTCTTGAAGTCCCATGAGTGGGATCCGACCTTGGAATTGCCCGTTCCCCAGCACAGCCTGGCCCTCGGACGCCTGAGGTCTCTCTCCATCCTCTCTCTGCCTTCAGATGTTCTTTCAGAAAGTTCTCTTTGGTCTTCACACTTTTAACATGTTGTCCCGGTTTCCGAAGTTGTCGTTCTAGGGACAGCTGATGGGCAGGTTCTCTGAGTGTCAGACGTGAGTATGGAAGTGTCCAGCATCTCCCCCAGGTGTGACCCACGTCTAGACGAGGAGAGAAACCTTGTGCATCCACTGATGGCCTCGTCGGGGTGGGAGCAAAGCACTGGGAGGGAGGGGGGAAGGTCGACCTACGGGCTCGAGGTTCCGAGGCCAAGAAAACGCAACTTGACTCTTCCCGCCCCCCAGAACAGGAACCATTCATCTTTTTCATATCTGTGGGTTAAAGATAGAAACCCGACCGGAAAGGGGGTCGCGGAAGGTGGGTGTCAGTGGTCTCGAAAGCGACTCTTCCTTATCCAGGGCTCATGACGTTTGAACTCTCTGTACCCAAGCCTCTCCTCACACGGTCACCAGGTGTCCACCGGGATGCAAACCAGACCAGGTGACCCCAGTCCTGGACACCTCCGTTCCCGTGCAGGCTGGGTCCGGAGCCCGCGGGGGCTCCCCGCATCGCTCAGCGCCCTGCTGCATCACCGCTTCGGCACAGGCTGCTCCACACCTGTGTGCTCACAGCTCCCCCGCAGGTGTCTCCGCCACCAGGCCGCGAGTGAGCGCCCTGAGGGCAGCAGCTGCACCTCCTTCCTCTGTTGACCCTACACGATGCCCGCCCGTGCTTGAGTGAGTGTCTAGCGGGCATCTCCCTTGGGAGTCCGTCTCAGCCGCTACACCGGACCCCACGTTTGGGCTGCACGTGCCTCTCGTACACCTGAGCGGCTCTCTGGCCCTCACCCTAGACCTTTACCTCTGTGTCAGAATTACCCAAAGCTCGTTCGAGTCGCTGACTCGAGGGCCGTGTCTTCTCTCTTGATTCTCCGCACCAGTCACAACACTTAGCTGCACGGGAGGATTAACATGTGACGTGGCACGCGTGAGTGCGCGAAGCCGCAGGGGTACCAGAAGGAATGCTACTACAGCGAGACCCAGGACTCCCCAAGAACACACGCCGCCTGCTCTCAGAGCGTGTCCCTCCCCGGCGTCCCACAGCTCCAGCCTTCCTCACAGCCCGAGGCCAGGGGAGGATGCCATGCCATCCATATTCGGGGACCAAGACGGAGCAAACCCTCCTTCCAGTCTTACTGCTAGGTGGCACCTGTTGCTGCAATAGCAGCTGGTGAGCATTTTGTTTTATTCAAAACAACAACAGCAGCAATAACAGAAAACAGTGTATGACAGGAAGCAGCATCACAGTGACAATAAGAAATCATCAGGCTAAATCCAGAGAAAGAAATCCAGAATTTAAGCAACGAAAGACAAGGAAGGAGCCGCTGGAGCCTGTGAGGGGAAAGCCGAAGTGTTGATTAGAAATTGCTCAGCCTGCAGTTGGGAGAAACCAGGGAGGGGCAGGGAGGGGAGGACGGGAAAGGGGGGAGGGGAGGGGAGTGAAGGGGAGGGAGGGAGAGCAAAAGCTTTTTTCCTGGCTCTCTGACTCATTTTTTAATCTGTCCTTTTCTTTCTCCCTCCCTTTCTACCACCCCCTCAAGAGAGAACTCATTGATTGGGCTGGACTAAAATTTCTCACCATTCTCTCGTGGTTTCTCCGTTAAAGGTGAGTCTGAACCCGTGGCATCCTTGACTGCGTCCCTCTCCTCCCGCCTCCTTTCCAGCCGCCATTGTTAGAGCTTCCACTTTGTTCCGGCTGAGAGCAGCCTGTCCAGCGCCCCAGCGACGACCGACAGTTGTGACGGGTGAGGGGCGAAGCAGAAGCTGGGGGCAGGGGCCGCCAGCCACAGGCCAGTGGGACCCGGGAACCAGCCTCACTTGCAGGGCGCAGAAGCCCAGCCACCTGACAGCTGATGGCCCTGATCACTAACCTGTTGCCTGCTCCCAGCAGGGGCGGCCTCTCCAGGTGCAGATGGAAGAAGGCACAGACAAAGCAGCACCACCCCTCGAAACAACCAGACAAAACCCCCTACAACAAAAAAGCCAGAGAGGCAGCCGAGGAGAGCGCCAGCCGGGCTGGCCCTAGGTTTCAGGGGGCCGAGCCGTAGCCCCTGCTCCATCCCACGTCGCTGTGTGCCTATCGCCTCAGTGGGCCCCCATTCTTACACAGTAAGGGACGAACTAGGTGGCCTGTGGTCCCTGCCAGTGATGTGATGCCATCTCAACAGAAGCTGTCAGCCATCTATGGAGGGCTGTAGGCTCCTTGTGCTCCCACTCCCTGCAAACCCCTAGAGGCCTGACTCAGGGACCGTCCCCCAGAGGCCTGGCTGACTTCAGGGAGGCGGTGACACAGGCTCAAGGCCAAAGTTCCCCTGGAGTATGATAACTGAGAAGAGGCAAACTAAGGACGTTCGGAATGCACGAGGGTGGACGTGGCCGGCACCGGGGGGCCAGGGCAGCGGGCGGGGGGCCAGGGCAGCGGGCGGGCGGCCTGGATCCGCCAAACCCTGAAATTAGAGATGATTCACATTTGAATAATGTGGGAGGGATGAACTCAGAGCAGCCAAGGGAAGAGGCTAACTCTGCTGAGGGGCCCCCAACCTAAACCCGGTGGGGGGCAAGAGCCAGGCAGGGCCCTCCCTTTGGAAGAGAAAAAAAAGGAGGCATCAAACACCCTATTCTGAAGTGAAGGAAAAGGGCTATTGCCTTTTAAATGCATTTTACCCTCTTTCAGTGATGTCAGAGATGGTTTAAACTTCCTCCCGTTTTCCTGCGGGCTCAATTTTCCCAGACCTTCTGGTTAGTGCCCCCCGGAGGGGACAGAACTTTGTTTTGGGGTGCTATTTCCCGTTTCCTCTCCTGCCCTTCACTGCCCCATCCTGTCCTCACAACCTGTGTGATCCCTTGTGCCTTTCCTCCCTCACTCAGTCCCCTCAATCACTGTCTCAGTGGGCATCCAAACCACCCGGACCTTCCCTAACACCCTCACCCCTAGCCCGCAACTCTGAACCCCTCAGTGCCGGCCACCTGCCTCGAGACCCTGCAAACTGTCGCGTGGGGATACTGTGTTAGGAACGAGGACCTTCCCAGACCCCAGGGTGAGGAGAAAGTTCAGAGGAAAGGACGCAAACACGGAGGACCCAGCGACAGGAAGCGGCTCCAAGGCTGGGGGAAGCGCTACGGTCTGAATACCCGCAGGTTACCTTGATTCGGGGGAGGGAAACCTGTTTATCAGGGGGAGGAGGAAGGGTCTTCTCTAACTATGGGACCACTCCCCAGACGGTACCAAGGGACAGCAGGGTCCTAAACCCCACAACCAGTCCACCCCCATCCACCTCCTTCCTCGCCGCGGCTCCCCTGCTCCCCGAAAATGTCCCTGGGTCCCCAGGCTTCTCCAGGGAAGGAATTAAGGAGACACTCCTCCACCGCCACCTCCAGAAAGCCAGTTCCCTTAATTAATCAGTCTCCCGCGAGCTTCCGATCGGTCCAGCCAGGCTTCTCCAGCATTACAAACTCAGGTTACCGCGAGAAGGAACGGTCGCCTGGCCGGGGAGCGCGGTTCCAAAGAACAGTCTGACGTCCCCGTGGCTCAGACACCTGCATCTGCCGGTCTCACCTGTAACCGGGCTTCTGCCCCGTCGCCCACGCATCGTCCTGACACACACACACACACTCACACACACGCGGGCCCCTCCCCCACTTGCCACCAGCCTGCTAAGCAGCCCTGGGCACAACCGGGCCGCAGGATGGGCGCGGGGTGGGCGCGGGGTGGGGGGTGGCGACAAGGCCACCACTGCGGGAACAGCTGTGAAGTGGCCGGTCTCACGCAGAAAGCGCGTCTTACCTGTCAGCCAGACGAGAGCGATCCAGGCCCAGGCGACCCCGTCCATCTTCCCCAACTTCGCATGCAGAGGGAGGAGCGCGCCAAGTGGGGAGCGGCACGCGCGGGGGCTCCGCGCGCCCAGGTGCGCAGGCGGCGGCGGGCGCGAGCGGGTGTCGCGGCCCCGGCGCCGCCCCGGGCGGACCGCGGACGGGCCCACGCGCGCGGCCGCCCCGGCCCCGGCCCCGGTCCCGGCCCCGGCCCCGGCCCCGGCTCCGGCTCCAGCTCCCGCACCCGCTCCGGCTCCGGCTCCGGCTCCCGCACGCCAGGCGCCGGGCGGCGAGTCCCCGCCGCAGACCCGCCGCACGGGGGAGCCCGGCCGCCGCCTCCCCGCCCCGCAGCGCCGCCCGCCGCCCGCCCCGCGGCCTCCGAAGTTTCTGGGTCACGTGCCGGCCCCGCGGCCAGCGCCGAGTCACCAGGTGCACCGGGGACAACGGGGCGGGGGCGGGGGCTGCGAGAGCGGAGCCTTGCGTGCCCGTGGCTCCCGCCACCCTGGACTGGGAGAGAGGGACAGCGCGCCGAGGTCGGGGACCTGCAGGGCCTTGGGGTAACCCGGCAGCACGTCCCCTGGACAAGGGGCTTTGCTCGGGCTCGACCCCCACCCCTCCGTCACAGGCTCTTTCTGACCTGCAAGGAACCGAGATGCTCCGCAGAACGGGGGAATGTGGACAGGAATCCCGCCTCCCAACTTCTGTTAGAAGGAATGCCACAACGAGACATGAGGGCATGCAGCCCTTTGACAGAAAACATGTAGAACTAGAATGAAAAACAAAGCAAAACATCACCTGACATTTGTCCAGCATCTGCTTCTCAGCCTTTTGGCTAAGTTCAGGTGCATCTGTCCACCACTTCACAGTTTGCAGGGCACGTTCCCAGGGCTCTGACCACGTTTTAAACCGATCTGTGTCGTGGGTGCAGGAAAGCAGTCTCACTGTGTGCTGAGAGACGATGCGGAAATGTCTATGTTCACAAACACACTTCAGCACCTACTAGGTGCTACGCGCCGAGGCTACAGAGGTAAGACAGCCCTCCCGCCTGCGAGGAGGTTGCCTCGGGTCTGGGAGAGGGAGGAAGGGGGGACCACCAAATGATACAGACCCACAGAGAAAGTGCCCTTAGAACACAAGGGAGGGAGCGATTTATTGGGGTTACCCCCATCAAGAAGGGGTGACATCTCATTTGGCACTTGCAGAACGCTCAAGCTTTGGGCCGTTCCAGGGTCGGTAGTGGAAGTGGGCCGGGCAGGGGGCATCCTGGGCAGAGGAAAGAAAGGAGACGAAGCAGAAAGGTGTAAAATCGCCTCGGCAACGTTGGCTCGGCTGGAGGAGAGTTCCTGGAGAGAAGGCGCGACTCCACGCACGCGGAGGGGCTGTGCGTGGGCGTGGGCGAGACGTGCACAGCAGAGCGGAGACGGGTGACTGTGGACAGCGGTGTCTTGAGGCTGCTTGACCTAAATTCCCTTATTTTTGCAGAATTCAACTGTAGAAGCCAAACAGTCTCGAGCCCACTCCCAACACCGTGTCGGGGTACAGACCGAGCCCCATATGGCCAGGTAAAGAAGCGGAGACGGCAGAGAATCTCATCGGTTTTGCTGCTCGGGGGAAGGTGCGATCCTGGCCGTGGCCTTGGTTGTGCGGCCTCCCTGGATCCGAGCCCGCTTTCCGCACCTGGCTCTTTAGCCTCCTCTCCTGGCACCTCTGTGAGCCACCCAACATCCTCTCCCAGATTCCCTCTTTGCTTATTTTGGCCAGAGATGATTTCTGATGCTTGCAATTAAGAATGCTGGCTAATATGCTGTGTGAGAGATTTTTGGAGGACTATTTCCTTTCATATATGAAAAAATAAAAATAGCAAACAGAGATGAAGGAGGTACCTAAAATCTGTGGGTTTCCTATTAGAGTCTAGGCACAGTCCTAGATGTTTTACAAGCGTTCTCATTTCATCCTGTTGAGGAAATTCCCGCCCAGAGAATTTAAATTCTCTAAGATCAGGTAGCTAGCCAGGGGCAGAGGCAGGATTAGAACTCCAACCACGTATGCCCTTTGCACCATAAAAGGCACATCTAGACCCAGGGGTTTCTATGATGTTGTATTGGTATTGTGCTCTGAGCACGTGTGTGCGACAGGCCAACTGCACACAGCCCACAGGAGTTTGAATAGTTTTTAGTATCTAAGCATGCATAATAATGGTATTTTGTGCAAAACTCGGACGTAAGAGCTGAGAAATGGGAAATGCACCAAGCAGAGGGGACCTGGCCGTGCACGGGAAGCGGACGGTGGCCGCCCACAGAAGTGGCCGGCAGCGAGTGCTCGGAGCACGTGTCGGTGCGTGCATCAGCGAGGAGTCAGGGGACTGAGCAAGAGCTTGTCACGGGGCGCCTTGTCCGCCAGCTGGGAGTTTGTTTTCTGCGGCGCACCCTGCGTGTGTCTTCGAGGTCCAGAGGAACGGTGGTCTAGCCTGGCTCTTCCCGAGTAGGTGGGGCCGCGGGCCACCCCAAGGCCGGGAGAAACTGGACGAGGTCACAGTGCGTGCCCCGTCCCCGGCACACGTGTTTTGGCCGAGGTGGTGGAGGGTTAAGGGGAGCTTCAAGGCTACAGCTAAAGATTCTGAACGTGGCGCCTGAGGGACAGAGATAGAAGGTTATCACTGCGCTGTGCTGGTGGTGACGGCGGAGGTGGCGCCAGAATCCGCGTGCGCTTCCAGGTGCGTTTTTTGAGCTTCTAGAATCAGAATCACATTAGAGTGCTCCCCTAAAATGCAGCTCCTCCCCCCAGGCTCTACTAAAATCTCTGAGATCGGAAACGGGCGGGGCCCTGGAAAGCTGCATCCTAACGCCCTCCTGCCCTCCTGCCCTCCTCGAGTGTCTCTATAGCACTCCGAGGCCCCAGAGGCACTGCCTGGTCAATTTTTCGTTTTCCTGAAAAGCTGCTGAGTTGATGTTTGCGAATGAGCCTCAGATTCAGATCCACTGAAGCTATCCATTTATCCTGGCCAGATGGGACCGACGCCCCAAGTGGAGGTTTATCTTCACGGCCAAGGGAGAGTCCGGATCCCCAACACTTCACACGTAGCGCTGCAACCAGAGACGGGCAAGTCAGAACACAGGCCTGTCTGGGACCCGGGCGGGAGCCAGGGAGCCACGGCGTGGTGGGCCGCGGGAGTGGACGGACAGGCTTCTTCGTCAAAGCTGCACATTTTCGAACAGAATTAGGATGTGGAGAAAAGAGAAGTGAACCGCCACAAGCAGACATGCCGGTAACTGGTAGCAACCACACGGTTATAAATATAGTGCAGCTGAATCCTCTCTAAAACATTGCAGGCACCCCAGCATGCACGCACACGAATCCTGCTCACCGCAGCTCTTTCTAAAGCACACGGATAACACCACGTCTCTGCTTCTCTTCTCTGATCTTGCCTTCCAGGAGGGATCTGTGAGGTGTGACTTTAAAACAGCACAGTTCTTTTTCCTTCTTTATGTACCATTAAAAAAAAGCTTTATTGAGATATAATTCACATATCGTACAACTCGCCCATTTAATGTGTTCAATTCCGTGATTTTAAATATATTTAGTTTCTGTACCGTTTTATTTCATTTTTATTTATTCATTTTTTACATTTCTTATCTAGGTTTTGTTCATTTTTTTCCCTTGTGCTACCTTTTAGGTTTATCTTCCCCATCTCTCATGTTTTCAAAACCACCTTCAATGAATTATAAGTGTTTTAGAGCCTAAATTAAAGCAAAGAACTAAAAAAAAACAAACAGTACTGGAGACTCCAGTCACCTTAAACTTGAAACTGAAAACATTTCAATCCAGAAGCCTTTTCCTATTGAGGAATAAATGGTTTCATTAAGAAAATGCCTCAGAGAAAGGAAAGGCAAATGTGAAGTATATGATGCCAAAAAAATTAAAAAGCTGTTCTGCCAAGAATACTGGTAAGTGTATAATAAGTAAAAGATTAGGAGAATGTGCTGAAAATTCCACGTCCTGAAGCAGATTTTTTTTTTTAACACAAGAGCCTGCTGTCGCAGGCTTCAGATCAAACTGCGGTGGCCCTGGGTGCTGAATTAGGTGACGTCTGCCGGCCCCACCCTGAGGCCAGCCCCGGCGTGGGCAGCGTCTGCCTGCCTTAGCGCTCCACTAATGCATTCCCCGCAGACGTCCGGCCAAGGAGGGCATGCAGAAAAAAGGAGCATACAATTGTAGAACATCATAAAATTATATTTTGAGCGTGGTCTCAAGTGTGGAAAATGGATTCCAAAGAAACAATGGAAACCAGAGGAACAATGGTTGTCACTGGGGAGGAGTGTCGTTCGTTTCTATTTTCTGCTTTATAATTGTCCACGTGCTCTAACGTTTCTGCAGTATAGAAAAGGGTGCTGGGTGAAAGTGACAGCTGTGCCACAACCTACTCAGCCTCTGGGACACACCTGGAGGAAGGAGAGAGGGTTCCAGGTGTTTTGTCAGGCCTGTGTCTTTAGCCAGGTACAAAGCCCCCCAATGTACACCTGCTCTCATTTCATCTCAGTCGTGAGCAATGGGCCAAGTTGATTCTGAGCAGTTGAAGCCCTGGGATCCTTGCTGGCTGATAGTCCAGCCGATCATTTCTACAGGTGGTAGATGACCCAACGCAGATATCTAAGCAGAAGAACAAGATCAGACCTATGTGTCAGTCAAATCGTTCTGGCCACAGGGTGGGGGATGGATGGGTAGGAAGAGAGGCAACAAGCAGAGGCCTCTTCCTCGTGGGCGCTCATGACAACAGCACAGGCAGGAAGGAACAAGCACTGGAGCTAGGCTGTGGGGCAGCAGGAACGGGAAGCAAACAGCAAGCGAGAGAGACATTGTAGGGAGACACAAGGCAGAATCCATGCGACCTGATGAGAGGCTGTGGGTACATAGACCAAGCAAGCAGGAGGAATCGATCGGACCCCAGGCTGAGTTAGTCGGGAACGTGGCCGTGTGTTAGGCAATATCTAGACAAGCTGGGGGACTTGGAACTTTGGCAAAGCACCAGGTAATAAACATCTGTGAGCATCTGTAACGAACAGCTTGGAATGACGGTGTTAAGGAAACGTGGATCTCATAGATTTAGGCGAGGGCCACTCCCGGGCTGTGGCCTGCAGAAGTCACTTTACCACTCTAAGCCTCAGCTTCCCGTTCTACAAGATGGGGAGCGTCGTCAATCTATTTCGTAGGGTCGCTGTGAAGAGGAGAGACAGGATGACCTTCGTGCCATGTTTAGCAGGGGGTGACACTGTCGTTTTCAGTGAACGTTCGCTGCTCTTACTATTATTAGCGCAGGTTGGAAGCTGCAGTCTGAACAACGTCAGGCCCTTCACTTAAAGTGGCATCGGGAAGCAACCAGCACGAGGAGAAACATTTTCCTAAAATGCCGTATCTTCTTGGGTGGTTTTCATAACACTCACTCAACTGAAAATCACACCATTTAAATCTCCAATGGCCTGTCCCTCATTTAGATTCAAATCCAAAGTCTTTTCAGTGGCCTTGTAAATCCTGTGAGATTAGGCCCTCGCTCCCTCTCCAGCATCCTCTGTACTCTCTCTCTCGCTCACTTCACTCCAGCCACGGATGTGCTTGGCTGTCCCTGAAGTATACACGACATATGCCCACCATGGTGACTTTGCATCCACTATTCCCTCTGCCTGGAATGTTCTTTGCCTGACATCTTCCTGGTGTGTTTCTTCCCCTCCTTTCAGTGTTTGCTTAAATTTCATTTCCTCAAACAGGGCCTTTCTGACCGCCCTAAAATTGCACCCCCCATCTGTTCCTAGTTCCTTATCCTGCAATTTTTTTTTTTTGTCATTGGACTTACTATCCAATAGATGTTCAGACATCTTATTATACATGTAATTGTTTATTTCCTTATTGCCTTCCTTCCTCACTATAAGCTTTGTCCTATTCAACTTATTATTGTACCTAAAATAGAGCCTGGTACTTGGTAGACTCTTAATAAATGTTTGTGGAATGAAACAGTCTCTCCTCTTGTTTGTTTCCCTGGTTTTCTCCCCACTCCTTCAGACTTTTTTCATAGTCACCTTTACTGGGTTTCTCTTTTCTGACTTCTAAATGTTGGTGTGTTGCTTGGGGCTCCATCCTGGATCCTTCTTTTTCTCTCTTCACCCTCACCCAACATGATCTCATCCATTTCTATGAATTTAAATACCTTCTTTAGGTGGCTTGCTTCCAAATTCTAGCTCTAGCCCAGAACTCCAAACTTAGATAGCCAATTGCCTCCTTGATGTCTCCACCTGAATGCATAATAGATATTTCAAACTCAAGTCCATGACTGAATTCTTAACCTCTGCCACCGCCCCTGCCATGCAACACCCCAGTCGAAGCCTGCCACCCTCTAGAATTTCTAAATAGGACGGTCAATGTGAACGGAAAGAGAGAAAAACTGTTCTGTTTATGTTGGATTTAAGTAAGATTGAAAAAAAAAATCTATCAGCTGTATCAAAAGAGGAGCTGGTGGTGGAGATTATGGGGGTGATGGGCCCTCTTTGGCACTGGCGCTGTCCCCCCCCCCCCGCCAGTTCTTGCTATTTTTGAAAAGGGCACCACTTGCCACTGGGTTACTCAAGCCAAACCCCTAGGATTCCTCTCTTTCTGTCACCTTCACATCCAAGCCATCAACTAGTTCTGCTTGTCCAGAAAGTACAATTTGAAGCCGCCCTCCTCTCTCCACATCTGCAGCTTCTCCGTTCGAGGTGACCACCATCTCACACATGGACTCCTCCCTCGTCTTCCCAGGCCCATTTTTGCTGCTTTGAATCTAGTCTCTAAATAGCATCAAGACTGACCATCGTAAACTGTGAACCATGTCATTGTTTTTTTAAATCTTTAAGTGACTACTGACATACTTGGAGTGTTACTTAAACTCCTGACACTGGCCATGCCCAAATCCTTGCTGATCGCTCCATCCTCAGAATGCACCATTCTCCACCCGACTGGATACACGCAGCAGCACTGACCAGTCTTAAGTCTGTTCTTAGAATGCTCCAAGCTCTGGGTCGTCTGAGGCCTTTACATATGCTGTTCCCTGTCTGGAATGCTCTTCTGTCAACGCTTCATGTGACTAGCTCCGTTTAAGATGAATTTATCCAGCAGCGTGAAATAACTAAAAAACTGGTCAAAACATATGAAACGATGATTTCAGACACTGGACATCAGGCAGCACAGGCGAATGATCCCCGAAAGAACAGAAACAAACAAGGTGAGCCCCGTGATTGCCCCAGGTTGCTGCCTGGAGAGAGCATCCAGAGGGCAGCATCAAGAGGGGGAGCCGAGGCAGAGCCCCGGGGTCCCTTTGGGATGCAGAGGTGGTGCTGAGTGTCTGGGGAGGCCACGGTGGCCAGAGTTCACAGGGTAGAATACCGGGAGATAGAGAGCGGTACAAAGGACTCTCATCTCCCCGGAAGCTCCAGCTGAATGCTGAGCAGTGTGTGTGTGGGAGGAAACCACACAGTGCCAGGGGAAGAACAATACAAATGGATCAGAGGGAACAATCCTTGAAATTCACACAGGGCTAGAAATAGTTTGTGTTTCCAGGAGCCAAAGTGGAAAAACCTCCAAATTCATGGTTGTCAGGCTGAGTAATCAGAAGGGTGTTATAGCAACAGGGGAGAAAATTAGTCCTAAAGGTTGCTCTGATTCCAAATAACAAAGCATAAGAGCAAGCCTCAAAAGGAAAAAACAAAAAACAAAAAACTAGAACTGTTTCCAAATAACATAACTGTCCCGGAAGAAAGCACAAGACCGTTTATGAGAATACAAAAATATGCAGCATTCGACAGGGTAAAATTTATGATGGTCATACAATCAAATATCGTCAGGATTGCGAAGAAGCATGACAATATAATCCATAATAAGGAGAAAAATCAATCAGTAGAAACAGACCCAGAAATGACACAGATGGTGAAAGACGAGGACATTAAATAATTATAACTATATTCTGTATTATAACTGTATTGTAACATTCTAATCATGTTAAAGAAGGTAAAGAGAATATAGACCATGTTAAGTAGAAACATGGAAGATATGAAAAAGACGAAATTGTAGAGATGAAAACTAAATGATATGATACAAAAAATAAACTGGGTGGAATAGCAGATAAGACATTGCAGAAGAAAAGGTTAGTAAACATGAAGAAATAGCAACAGAAATTGCAAAATGAAACAGAAGAGACTGAAGTTAAAAATGAACAGACCATCGGTGAACTGGGGGCAACTTTAAGCAGCCTAAGGGGGTGGTGAGGAAACTTTTGGGGGTGGATATGTTCCTTATCTTGATGGTGGTGATGGTTTCACAGTTGGACACATATGTTAAAGCTCATCAAATTGTATGCTTTAGATACATTCAATTTATTATACGTCAATAATGTCGACATTGGTATAAAAATAAATCTGGAACTAAAATTCCAGATAAAATTGACTTGGAGATGTAAGTGGGGTGGTGGCAGAGTAGGTTGGGAGACCAAGTGAGAAGCGATAGTTTTATAACTTCTTATCTATATGGGAAGAGTGGGTATGGATGCCTATTAACTGTATAACTTGGTACAAAAATATGTTTTAAAACAAGTATGTTAAAACTTTATGGGTAGTCACCGAATGAAGCAGAATAGAATGTATAACTTGAAACCAACAAAAGAGAAAGTATTCAGCAAGGTGACTAAATACATAAGACTAACACAAAAATCATTAACTTCTCCACACACCAACAGTAAACAATCAGAAAATACAGTGGAAAAAATAAAGTTTTCATAGTAGTTCCAAATATGCTCTAGAAATAAAACAAAAAATAAACCAGACCTTTATGAGGAAACCTATAAAACTTTATTCAAGGACATTATTTAAAATCTCAGCCTCTTGCTGTGTTTCCTCCCTAACACTTATTAAAAATTGAATTTAAAAAAACCATATTCTTTGCAACAAAAATAAATGTTAAGAAAAACGTATCGGTCGAATTACTTGTTTTCATCATCTTACCCCCCTCACCCCGCTTCTGCCATTAGACTGCAAACTTCTTAGGGAAAAGATGTTGGTCATGCTCCTCTCTCTGGTCCCACCCAGGGCCTTTCACAGTGCCAGGCACGGAATTGGCCCTTCACAGCCGCAAAACGTGGAAGAACCCGGGCACTCGTGAAGTCTTCCTGTCTCTACCTACCTGACCCATATTACGCAACAATGAACAGACATCGCTCCACACCTCCCACGTGACAACGCCCCGCCCACGCTTCCTCCCAGCCAATCGGAATGCTTCGCCCCGGCGGCCATGCCCCGCCCCCACGGCCGCACGCGGAGGGATCTTTCGGTCGCAGACTGCTTTTCCGCCTGCGAGGCCAGTGCGGCTGCGCGCCGCGTTCTGATTGGCTGAGAGCTGCGGACAGCGCGCGGAGGCGCCGCCTCGGTTACTAAGGGCGGGAGCCCGGCGAGGGCGCCGGCGGCTGGTGCTGTGTCAGGTCAGTCGAAGCCTAGTCGTCGCGCTCGCCATGCCGAACCGCAGGGCCAGCAGGAATGCCTACTATTTCTTCGTGCAGGAGAAGATCCCCGATCTGCGTCGGCGAGGCCTGCCCGTGGCTCGCGTGGCGGACGCCATCCCCTACTGCTCTGCTGACTGGGCGGTAAGGCTGGAGCGCACCGCGGGCCGGGCAGTTGGGCGGGAGGACGGGCGGGAGGAAAGAGGCCTCGAGGAGGCCGGTGACCCCGCGGCCCCTGCCGCGGGCCGAGGGAGCCCCCCGTGCCCCGCTGGGCAAACCGACGCCAGAACCGCCGCCCTGGTATGTCCAAGCACCTGCCCACGGGGCCAGGGCTCTCGGGCCTCACGGCCGCCTCTCTCTCGTCCCCCCCCTTCAATGTCCCCAAGCTCCTGAGGGAGGAAGAGAAGGAGAAGTACGCAGACATGGCTCGAGAGTGGAGGGCCGCCCAAGGGAAGGACGCGGGGCCTTCGGAGAAGCAGGTAAAGGCCGCCCGGCGCCCGGGCTCGTTCGGCAAATGCTGGACCCGGGGATGGGAACGCCGAGCGCGGACGGCCGGCGCTTTGGGTTGGTACAGAGGCGGAGTTCGTGTTTCCCCCGGGCTGAGCCAGCAGGCCCCGGAACAGGGGCACACGGCGGTGTCCTGTGGCCGCGAAGCCCAGGAAGACCCCCCCCACTGGAAGCCTGCAGCCACGGGAGTGGTGGCGTTTAGGGTTTGTACTAGCTAGAGGACCTCCGAGGATCTCTTTCAACTTTTTTGTTGTTGTTTTTAATGATAAAAGAACGTTTTTTCAGGTATTTAAAAGTAGTATGGACCAGTCTCTCTCTTTAAACGACGCCCAGAACCATGCCAGCTGCTGAGTTTAAATCATGACATAACAGGATTTGCAGATGTTGATGAATATTTGTGTGCTTCATAGCCAAGAGTTGAATAAAGTGTATTTGGGTAAATTTTTGTGTAGTAGAAGGTTAAAAATGCTAAATAAAGTTTGTTTTCTTGTTGATTTGTATCAAGGAAATGCAGGGTAATCGCGCCCCCCCCCCAGCTGTTTTCCATTCTTACACAGTGAAATTTCATTCTTATGTTAAACTGTCAAGTTTGGATTGAAATTCAAGAGAGCTTTGCTTATTTTAAGTTGAGATTTTTGTTTGGAGGATTTCTGTTTGAGTAGAAGCTCTAATCAGTTGAATTTGTACTTCATTATACTTGTAAGCCTTGATTTTTTTTTTTTTTGACTTCAGTTTCTTAAGACATCTTTCTTCAAAATGTAAGCCATGTTGATTATATGCCTCATTGAGACTTGGAGTTAAGGTGATCTGGTTTTTACTTTCACTAAAAAATATCAGAGTACTTTGGTAAATGATGTTGCTTTGGACTGGCACATAGTATGTGATTCAGGATTACTTAATATTATCAGTAGTAGGTAAATGGCTTTCAGCAGTAGTCAAATTGGTTATTTACCGCTTACCTTTTGAATCAGAATATTTATAGATTTTTGCCATTGTCTGTTTTTCGGTGTTGGTGTCATTGACAAATTTGTATGTATTTATTCATTGGGTTCACTGGCCTGGAGAGGTTACTGAAGCAATCAATGGGCTGTTTTACAGCTATTTTGCTAAATTTAAGAGTTTAAGTATGTGGTCAATTATTCTTTTTCCCTTTAGAAACCTGTTTCCACCCCACTGAGGAAGCCACACATGCTGGTACCAAAGCAGAATGTTTCACCCCCGGATATGACAAGCTTGTCTCTGAAAAATGATCAAGGTAGAGTAATCCTAAAAGGTTTTGCTTAGATAAATTTGGGTCCTCCAGACACTACGATACATTGATCAGTAAACATGTGTTGTTAATTTTGATTCTACATTGCAAAGTAATTGACTACAGGTGTTCAAGTATGATGGTGCTAAAGTTGTAAGAGATCAGGGAATTTGCATGTGTTGAATTAACACTGGAGAGGTTTTTTTTTTTTTTTTACAAAAATCTGGTCCTTTGGTTTCTACCACTTTGTATGTTATTAAACACATGGGTTTAAGTGTTTATAGCTAGACATTTAAATATGTTGTTACAAAGATAAAGGTGAGTTATTGAGCTAACCTCTAAAAGAACATAGCTAATGTGAGTCCTCGCTATTCCATTCTGGCTGTTCTTATTAACTGTGTTCTGAAAACTTTTTTAACAGTTTTAAATGTGACTGATCCTGGTAAATAAGACCCTTCTCACATCTTCACATCCCTTTCTTCCCTTAGAGAATCTGTAGGTGGTCTTGTGTATGCCGTTAAAAAGGGCGAACTAAATTGTCTGTAGCTTATATCACACAGTTTTCCCACACTAATTCTACTTGCCTGTATTTCTCAAATGCTCATATTTGTTGAATGTGGGTCACAACAGTCATTCCAGGGACACAGGACTTGTATGTAGCTAAATTTTATAGAGTGGGCTGCCAGTTCGAATAATTTTGTTGCTTCATGCAAAGAGTGCTTAACTACGTTAATCCTTGATAAGTGTAATCGTAAAAAGTTTGATTAATTTATCCATTACAGCTGATTAATTTTCATTTTTCCAGCTCATGAATATAGGAACACATGGAAAATGGTTCTAAAACTTTTGCTTTTGTAGAAGGGGTCAGTTTAAGATGCTCATCTGTTCATGTTGTCTTATGATTTTTTTCCCAGCTCTTCTTGGAGGCATTTTTTATTTTTTGAACATTTTTAGCCATGGCGAGCTGCCTCCTCATTGTGAACAGCGCTTCCTCCCATGTGAAATAGGCTGTGTTAAATATTCTCTCCAAGAAGGTATTATGGCAGATTTCCACAGTTTTATAAATCCTGGTAAGTAGCTGGATAAAGTGGACGCTAGATCGTAAAAAGTATGTTTTTTATCTCAGCCTTATTTGATAACAGTAGTTGTTTTCTTAAAAGCTGACGCACAGCTGAGTTTTTAAAATGTAACAAGATTTCATGATAATTGCTTGAAAAACTGTTAAGAATTAGGTGTTGACACAGGGTTTTGGGTTAGGCTTGCAACCTCAGGCAAGCATTAGCGTTGGGTGGCTAGACTGCCTGGTAACCTGAAGGCTGCTATTTGCTTACCTGTGGCTTTACATGCTGGAATTTTCTAAAAGCTTTTTATGCCTTGGCCTGTCAAGAATTTCTTCACCTCAGCAGTCACTATATTTTAACCTGCTGTTGCTTTGAAATCTTGAGCAAAGTACTTAACCTTCCTGAACCTATTAGCTCATCTGTAAAGTGGGCTCATACCTGTTGGAGAGCTGCCCTAAGGTGTGGATGCAGCCTCATCCTCAGTAGGCTCCCAGATATTCTTTGTTATCTGTTTCCTGTGAAAAGCGATTGGTTACAAAGACATGGGATTCCATTCAGTTCCCAAGAAGGTACACAGTTAAGGGAACACTATACCTTTAAAGGTAAGTAGGTACGCGGGAGAAGAGTAAAGAAGAAGAGGTTGGGGAAAGAAGAATTTCATCTTTAGTTTTGTCCATTGCTTTAAAACTCATTAAGACAGCCAGCACTTTTCTTTGTTTTTAGATGGCAGAAAAGCTAATCATCCTGCTCACACTTGTAGCAGTTGCTACTTAGAATAAGTCAAATGCCTCTGTTTTTTCATATGGTTGTAAATCATTAGAAAGATAGAATTTGGAGAATTTTTCCTCTGAGAAATGCGTGCACTGTGTACTTTGCTCTGTCAAAGGCTCCACGAGCTCATGAAGCCCATCATGGACCCCCACCTAAGAGTCCTTTAGCTGGGTTTTTTTACCTAGTGTTTCTTTCCTTGTCAGGAATAACTTGCTTTTTAAAGTAGCTTAGACAACATACCAGATTCCTTTTGACAGTCATTATACCTTTGGTTAAAAAAATGCTGAGGGTTTAATATTTTGTTTTTACACAAAGCAATAGCAGTTACCTACCTATGTTTTGACTCGGTCATCCTGTGGAATGTTAATATGGAATAACCGGAGAGCTTCCATATTTCTGCTTCTCTCAGCAAAATATTTTGTGTTATAGGTGAAATTCCACGAGGATTTCGGTTTCATTGTCAGGCTGCAAGTAAGTATAAAGGAATGGGGTAGATTATAGGTATTGAATGTGTGTGTTCCTCATTAAGACTTACTGCTTTAAACAAACACATAACGCATAAGTTGGAGGGAGAATAACCTTAATTGTTAGAGAATTTTGACAGACATGGTAGATGGTGCATATGACTGTTAAAAACTTTAAGATTATATAGACTTACAGGATGATATCCCTTCTCCTTTATGGGGATTATGGTTTTATTTTCTGCACATATCCTTTGTCCTCAAGATCAGCTGCTTTTACTGGCCAGGTACTTAAGTCTTTTAAGAGGTATCAGATTATCTAGATTTAGGGCCATTTATAGGAACATGCATTCAAAATTAAGAAAAAAGATGCTTCAAAAAAGACAGAATAATAGTGTTAAACAAAGGAACTCTGAATTTTTTTGATAAGGAGATCAGATTTTCATTTTAAATGTTTTGCAACCACAGGACACTACTGTGTATACATAAATTCTTGAATTTTTTTAGAAACTAGCTTTGACTAAAATGAAAATTCTGATAATAGGTTTATTTTAAAATTTACATTAAAAATATTGTTCGATGAAAAATATTTTTTACTTAAAAAAGTAGACAGTTAGACTAGAATGTTTGAAATTAGAAATACGTTTTTCAAATCTACCGTAATTAGCTATTTTGTAATACTTATAATGCTGTTTTTTGTAAGTAAATATTTTAGATTTATTTTTGGTTATGTCCTTTGAGTTTTTCTATTAACAGTATGATATGGACACCCAAAACAAAAGCAGATCAGTAGAACAGATTAGATACCAAAAAGACCCATGTATTATGATAATATAGGTGGTACTACATATACATTGATTATTCAATAAGTGAAACTGAGACAATGATTATCCACAGGGGAAAATTGGTGGGGGACGGGGAGAGTTAAACTGAATCTCTACCTCATACCATATACGAGTCAGTTCCAGGTGGAATAAGAACTTGGATATAAAAATTAAAACTAGAAGAAATGAAGACTGTCTTCATGACCTTTGTGCATTCATGTCGAAGGCAGAGTTATTTTGTTCTCGAGGTTATTTTGTTGTCCTAAGGAATGTGTTTTCAGTCTTTGGATTTATATCTGGTTCTTTTTTGTGGTTCTGAAAGTATCAATATTTTTTATTTCCCTGAACATAACAAGCCTTGTTATTTTAAAGACTTATGTCTGGTAACTGATACAAGGATTTTCTTCTTGGGTCTATTTTTATAGCCTGTAGGTTATCTTGATGTCCAGTTAAATGATCAGATCTCTTCATGTGTCTATTTACATGAGTGCAGAGCAGCTCGTATAAACACTTGTATATCTCTCCAAAGAAGACGTTGCTCTTGGCAGAAAGCTGGAGTCACTAGCTATGTCAGATCGCCTTAATCCAGTTTGTCTGTTTCTAGTTGATCTTTACCGAAAATGGGAGGAAAGTGGACGGATTACCATCGAAAGATCATCAGTAAAATTTATAATTGACTGCACAACATAAACAGTGGAAGCTGGAAGACAATTGAATATTTTTTATTACAAATTTTTTATAGATACAGTGTTCCTGGAGTAATATTCTTAGCTCATACTAGCTCTGGGTCTTTTGAAGCCTGCTCTGTTTCTTAGCCTCTCCATCTCCTCCTCTAGAATTGGGAGGTGCCCAAGTTATCAATGAACCCAACGTCAGATTCAGCTCTCTAAGACTTCTTCCTTTTCAAGATTTTGGACCCATATTTCCTCACTGCATTTTTATCTCTTCAGTGCTTTCAAGCAGGTGTTTATTTGTTCAGCTTTTCCCTAGGCTGCCATCAGAAGCTGTACTCTTCCTGTATCCTTTTATATAGTTTCCAATTTTATGCTGAAATTTATAACTTGATTTCTTTAAATACAAGCATGATTGTTTAAATTCTGTGTCCAGTAACTTCAGCATCTGTAGTATTTTTGGATCTCTTTCTACCAGCTTTGTTTTGGTTCTTATTCTTTTTTCTTTCTGTACCTGGTTATTCATAGAGTGTTTGGGAAAAAATGATTTCAGAATAATTTGCAGCTTATAATAGTGATCCCTTCCTCCAGAGAGGATTTCTGTTTGCTCTTTCTAGACACCTGGGCCCTAGCACACCAGGTCCCGAAAGCTGGCAAAAGCACAGTTCTCAGCCAGCCAGCTTCCTCCCCTAACCTGGCACCGGACTCGGGGCGGGGGGAAAGAGTGCCCCCCAAAGCTAGACTCTCCTCTCTGGGTTTGTGTATGCACTCGCATCCTGATCTATTAAGTCCTTGCTATGTGCTCTCGATACCCTCAAGCATTGACAACTTTTGTGGGAAGCTTGGTCTGAGTTACTTGGTCCATTTTTTTGCTGGAAGTAGATGTCCTCATCATACAACCTTTTTAAAAGCAGTCGTCATGATTGAGTTCTCCAGCCTTATTAATAAAACATTCATGAAAGGCAACACGGGGATAGTGTAAACACTGTAGGCTCGGTCACTTAACAAACCTGTGTTTGAGTCATAACTCCATCTTTCACCAACTATTAACTTACATTAGTCCCTCATCCAAGGGGGATATGTCCTAAGACCCCCAGTGGAGGCCTAAAACCACGGATAGTACCGAACCCTATGTATACTGTTTTTCACTGTACATACAGACCTATGATAAAGTTTAATTTATAAATTAGGTACAGTGAGAGATTAACAATAATTAATAAAATAGAACAATTATAATAAAAGTTATGGGACTGTGGTCTCTCTCAAAATATCGTGCTGTACTCAGACCCTTCATGGTTTTTTCCTTCTTTACAATTTCATGGAGGGAGGCGTCGTCCCTATGGCAGATCTTACCGACCACAACGTGTGAATTTCTTTTCCTTAAGTCAAGAGCTTTTACCTTTTCACATAAAGGAAGCACTTTATGGCTTCTTTTTGGCATCTCCAAATTGCCAGCATCACTACTCTTGCATTTTTGGGCCATTTTAAGTAAAACAAGGGTGACTTGAACACAAGTACTGGGACAGTCTGATCACCTAGACTACTAGGTGACAAAGGGGTGGGTAATGTATACAGCACGGGCACGTTGGACGAAGGGATTGTCACGGTCTGGGTGGGACAGAGCGGGACATTGCGAGATTTCATCATGCTACTCAGAATGGTGTGCAATTTAAATCTTACGAACTGTTTATTTGGGGAATTTTCCATTTAATATTTTTGGACCATAGTTGACATGGGTAAGTAACCATGGAAAGCAGACCGCGGATAAGGTAATGAGGGGAGACGACTAACTTCTGTGATTCTCAGTTGTCTCTTCCCTAATATGCATACATCACCTGCCCCATAAGATTATGGGATAAGATATGTCAAGTAACCACAACCAGGCTTGGCACAAGTGCGTGTTTATGTCAGAGTTTCCCACCACCATCTTCCTGTGTTCCTGCCTCTGTACCCGCTCTGTGACATTTGTCTTAGTCCTGCCTCCTTTCTATTTCCTTCAGGTGATTCTAGTCACAAGATTCCTATTTCGAACTTTGAATCTGGGTGTGACCAAGCAGCTGTGTTACAAAACCTTTATAGGTTTATTCATCCAAACCCAGGGAACTGGCCACCCATCTACTGCAAGGTAATTTCTGTTAAGGTAGATGTCAAAAGAGCCACAAAAGGCACCCAGAGAAAGAACCTTTGCGTGTATATTTAACTGTGTGTATTAAAATGTCACCATTGTGAATTGTTTTGAACGTAATAAGATGTAGTGCCTTCTAAATTTCTCAGAGGGATTTTGAAGACTGCAAAAGCCAAACATATTTCTACTTTGGTAAATGTCATGTTTTTATTTTCTCCTTCTAAAATATCTTCAGTATTTTTTCACCCTGCAGAATGTGAGTTCTAGTCCATATACCTAGCCTAAGCAGGATTATCGTTTACTCAAAAAATGTTTCTACAGCAGTCCCTTAACCCTCCTTTTTTATAGTCTTCAGAGAGACTTTATTATTTTGTCTAAATCCTTCTAGGCTAGGAGTTGAAGAATTGGATTTTAACCTCACTGTTCATTAGCATAACCATGAATAGATTATCTTTTTCTGAACATTGGTTTCTTCATTTGCCTGCCTAAGTCTCACTTGGTTTTCATAAAGTATGTAACATTGTTTATAAATGTAACTGATTATTAATAGCAGTAGTCTTTTCTTAATATACGTTACTCCTTTATAGTTGTCATTCAGTTGTCACAACTCTTCAGTCTCTCCCTTCACGCCACCCCCATCTCTTACCTGCCTCCCCCCGAGTTTGAAAAGACAGCATTAATTAAAAGTAACTCAGGGTAAGAGAAAATACAAGTCAGTTTTTGTCTCTTCTCCAGTCTGATGACAGAGCCAGAGTTAACTGGTGTCTGAAGCACATGGCAAAGGCGTCGGGTGAGTAGAACTCGGTCCTGTTATGATGTCTGCGCTTGTTTACACTTCGGGGGCGTGGCCTGAATACCTGAATTCATGCACGCTGTGTTTTCTGTTCACCAATGACAGAAATCAGGCACGACCTAGAGCTGCTCACTGTCGAGGACCTTGTCGTGGGGATCTACCAGCAAAGATTCCTCAAGGAGCCCTCGAAGACCTGGGTCCGGAGCCTCCTCGACGTGGCCATGTGGGACTATTCTAGCAACACGAGGTATTCAGAGCTGTTTCATGACGGAGCGGTTTCGACTTCTTTTCTGAACTGAGAAAATATGGTAGCATTGGTTCTTGCCTTTCTAGGCAATATTTTTTACAAAACTCTAGAATCATTGTATTTCCATAAACGTAAGAGTCCATTGATTATAAGATACATCGTTACTTTACCACTAAAAACAGAACAAACTAAAATTTAAGCGACACAGTGGTTTATCGCTTAGAATTTCTGAGTGATAAATTACTGAGGAATGAATATTTTACACTTATTTAAGACAGATGTTTTATTACATACAATTCTCATACTAACAAGAAATATGTAAGTGAAAAAAATTGGGAAAAGTACTTTTTGAAATAATTTCAGGCTTAGAGAAAAGTTGCAAGAATAGTACAAAAAAGTCTTACCTACCATTCTCTCAGATTTCCTCATTGTTAACATTTTAATAGTTTTTATTTTATCACTCTCTCTCAAATTTGCATACCATTTGAGAGTAAGTTGCTGTTAGTAATGTTTTTTTACCCCTAAATATTGATGTTTTCCTAAGAACAAGAACATTTTTATATCCCCACAGCACGATTATTGAAACATGCTGCCTCTGATACAATGCTGTCATCTAACCTGAAGGTCATGTTCACATGCTGCTAGTTGTCCCAGTAATGTCTCATAGCAAAGGGTGACGTGCCGCATCAGGCGCTCGGTCCCGCTTTGGCCTTCGTGGCTTTGCCGTGTGTTAAGAGCACAGCCAGCCGCTATGTAGAACCTTCTCACTTCGAGTGTCTGTTTTCTCATGACCAGCTTGAGGTCATGTCTTTTTGGCAGGAGTGACATCGCTGCGATGTCCCCTTGTTGGGTCGCACCTGCAGGCGCACGCCAGCCTGTCCAGTCGCTGGCGGTCATTTGGGCCTCTTGCTTAAGGCTGCATCTGCCAGAATTCTCCATTGAAAAGTTAACGGTTTTCGCTGCATAGTTAATGTTTCGTAGGAAAATACTTTGAGATTTGGTAACATTCCTCACATTTTAATTTGTTGGTTTTAGATGATTTTTGCCCGAATCTATTATTACTACCTTTGTGAAACGGGGATTTTCTGATCTGATCCTTCCTTCTACATTTGTCGGTTGGCACTGTACTGTAGAAAAGCTTTTCCTTTCGCCCATCTTTTTTTTCTTTTTCTATGTGAGTAAGGACTCGTGGACTCCTGTTATTTGGTGAGCTCTAATCTGTGACTACTAGCTTACACTCACATTCCGTTTATGGCTGGCGGCTTCTGTCCTTTGGACGTGGCCTCCTCACGCGTCACGTGCCACTTTGCCCCGGGCTCCGTGTGTCCCAGGCTCACCCCGCACTCTCTGCTCCGGCTCTGCACTGGCTGCTTCTGCAGGGAGCCCCAGTTCCGCTAGGTGGAGGGGCGCGTGTGTGTAGGAGTCAGGCCCTGGCCGCCGGCGTGCTCCTCCCTGTCAGGGCAGCATGGGTGCCAGTCCCCTCGGTGGGGAGAGCTCGGAGGTCGTGGGCCATGGCCTGCGCGCACGTCCTCGGTTAGCAGGTGGGCTGCCGCCCCGCGGATGTCCAAACCCGCGTGCAGCCCAGCCAGCGCCTCGGAGGTCTCCATTTCCACTCCTCCAGTTCCGAGCGCCCCTGCTCTGAGTGAAAATCCTGGCACTCGGTATTTTTGCAGGTTTGCTCAGTCCTAGGATACATTAAAAGTCATTTTGGAATTAATAAGTGACACCACTGAAATAGACGTGTTAACTACAGCTCAGAATTCACTTTCAGCTGTATTTTGGGCTGAGATAAATAAAATAGCTTGTTCAAAAAGGTATTTGGACTGGGTTATTTTTTTCCTTTTCTTTCAGTGTGGTTAAATTATCTTCTGAAATACAGTTAAATCCATTTGCCAGTTTTTATTACGTTTTTGGTTTTCCCATCCTCGTTGACTTATCGTTTGAAAGCGTAATGCATAAACGTGGTTCAGACAAAACAAATGTTCACACGAATCACTCCAGTGTAGTTCCGCAGGAAAGCGCCTTGGATCACATTAAATGTGTCCTGAACTTGGAGAGAACTGAAATCTCCTTAATGTTGAATTCCATCCAAAGACGAGAGGTGTCGTTCATTGTTCTGATCTACTTTTGGGTCTTTCAAGTCTGCTTTGAAATTTTTCTCACACAGATAGTACTTATCTGGGACTGGTGAATTTTTGTGGGGCAGTTCCGTGATAACTGCTTCTTCTAGGGAAATTGATTTTCTTAGGCTTTCTTAGCCTAAAATTGGTCCCTGTAAATGGGACCAATTTTGGTCACCTGTACTTCTCTAGGAAATTATATATTTTATGTAGGTTTCCAAATTTATTTGTTGGAAAGTCTGCAAAATAAATTTTTAAAATTTTTTCTCTTAATTGTTCTGTCATCATTTCCTGCATATTAGTGCTTTTTATTTTTCTTAAATCACTATAGCTTAGTGCGTTGCCTGTGTTATTTTTTTTCAAAACATTTTTAATTTATTAGATCTGCTCTTTTTTATTGTTTTCCTCATTAATTTTTGCTGTTATTTTCTTTGTACTTCGTGATTCTTTTTCTAGCTGTTTTTTTTTGGCTCAATTCATCATTTTTTTATTGATGAGTATTTAGTAGAGTGAATTTTCTTCTAAACATTGCACTTCCAATGCATCTTGTAGATTGACACACAGTATTTTGTCACTTAAAAAATGTCCTGTAGTTTCAGCTCTCTCTAACCCAGGAGTTCACAGAATGTTCAGATGGAAAGGTCCTTCTGGGCTTGGTCAGTGACTTCTCGGGTTTTGCACTGTGGCTGCAGTGCTGCCTTCCTGGGTCTCACGGTGGACGGATGCGGGCACACAGGCAGAGGACAGAAAGACGAGGACCGGCACAGGGGCCCTGACCAGCCGGATGCTCACGGCCAGGCAGAGGCTGACGGTTTTCGGTCTCAGCACCTCTCAGCCTGCGGCCGCTGTCACATTGCACAAACCGCCACAGCCACCAGCGGGGCCAACGAGGGCCGGAAGGGTGCGCAGCCTCGCTGGGGCACGGACGCTGTTTGCTTTTGTTCCCAGGAAGGGCCCTGTGGCATTCAGTGGGGATAATCGACTCCTGAGGCTTTGCTGCAGGGATGGCAGACGAGGGAGCTAGACGTGACCTTGAAGCGGAACCCCGGGCCCCAGCACCCCCTCATGCTGCCTCTTCGTGCAAGGGCGGCTCACTCGTGTGCATGGGCTTTGTGCTGAAGCTCAGCCTCGAGTCTCACCTCCGCCCTCTGCCCAGGGACGTGCCATGCAGTGGGCAGCGCCAGAGTCCCCACAGGCAGGTGGTATTCCCCCGTGCAGCCCTCCCTGACCTCTGAAGGCTGTGACTTCTTTTGTGAAGCGTCACCAGTTACCACTACAGCTACTTCCTGTGTCCCGCGGAGCTGTTAAACTCTTTCATGGAGGCCTCTTCCTGTGTTTTTTTTTATTCTGGACACCTGTTCTTGTTCCTTCTCATTTCGATGGGTTTGGGGAGTAGGAGGAGGTAAGTTACGCATCTTGAACCGGGAGCCCCAGCAATGGTAGATTTAAGGGATACAGTTTTGTATTTTAATATCACTTCAGAATAGGTTTTTTTTTTTTTTTCATTCAGTTGAGTTTTTGAATCATATTTATTGAGTCATTTTTTGGAAAAGCAGTGGGAAATTGTAATCTTGTTTTAGTTAGTCTTCTGTTCAGTTAGATAACTTCCATTAAGTGCGGGTAACTGGCATTTCACATGTCACAGTTTGGCGTGTTTGTAGGCGGGCAAGCTCTGCCCTGTGCGGACACTGCTGTTCTGAGTGTCTCAGACCACTCTGGGGACAGACTCGGTGGCAGTGGCTCCAGGACACGCACGTCGCATCGCCTCCTGAGTCTCTGCTCACACACTTCGAGTGTGGCCCCCCCTGCCGCCTGGCCCATCCGTCACCCCCTCCGGCGTTTCGTACCGTCGCTCTGGTCCGCGCTGCTTCCTCCTCAGGCCGTGTCCTCATCTACCTGTGTTATCCGACGTAGTTCTTGAACTTCTTCCCCACGAGAAAGTACGTTTCGTGTGGATGAGAGTGTGTGTCCTTCAGTGCTGGGTCCCTCCTGCCTAGAGCAGTGTTGGTGAAGTTTGCTGGATGGGTGCGTTCGTCACCGTCACTAATGTGTCTGGGACACTCACTGTACTTCAAGGTAACACTTACCTGTTACGGTTGTATGTGGTTTGCATAGCACTGTGAGTTTGCAGCAAAGGAAGCAACATAAGAATCCATTTTTTAAAAAATCTACTTTTTAAATGTGTTAAATTAGAAACCATCTTTGAGTAACAGTGTAAGGTTTTCCTAGATGACTTCCACTGGCTAAGTTAGGAGTCCGGCAAATAAAAACTTTTAAACTGTTCTACTTTGGCTAGACCTAGATATTAAAGTCCTTTTTTCACACAGGTGCAAGTGGCATGAAGAAAATGACATTCTCTTCTGCGCCCTAGCTGTTTGCAAGAAGATCGCGTAAGTGAGAGAGCGGAGTCTCCATAAAGCCCTATTCGTCATCGGGGTCCTTGCCATTTTGCTTGCCGTTGCTTTGGCGATTGGGGTGAATCACTGTTCACCTCTCTTTCCACAATTCTCTCTTAAAAACAGTGGAGTTTTTTTTTTCCATGTTATTTCCTTTACTCTTCCCATGTCACTACCCGTCTGGCATAGTCACCACCTGCGTGATTTGGGCGAACCTTCAGGAACACTTAGTGGTGACATTTCCCTCCCAGCCTGCCCCGGAGCGCGAAATGTGCTGCTGTCATTAAGGACGGCACGTCTTGTGAAGATGCTCAAAGCCCATAGACCCTTTTCTGCCCGCTTGTCGTGAAAGCACAGGGGCCTCGGACCTCTGGCTGCCCTGGTGGCCCCTTGGCAGGGCTGGTGATAGTTGGTTCCGAGGGTAGAGAAGCCTCACTCTGGTGCTGCCCTCTCCCTACCTTAAACTTTTGAGAATTGTGGTAATCTTTACTCATATATAGTCCCTTACAATGAACTTGAAATTGTATCTGGTAATCAGAGTATTGAGCGTTAAAAAGATATAAAAATACTGGAGTAAAAGTAGCAAGAGTGACCAGTTTTATATGTATTGCTGCCATTACCGTTTCTTCTCAGAAGCTCTAAATCTCTTTCCCCAGTTTTAAGCAGTAGCTCTCACATGGTTTTTACATGAAACCTTTAAAGGATGAATGCTTTTAGAATGAACTGGATGGAATGCTGGTAAGGAGCCTTTCCGCCTTCCTTTTGAAGGTATTGCATCAGTAACTCCCTGGCCACTCACTTTGGAATCCAGCTCACAGAGGCCCACGTGCCGCTCCAGGACTACGAAGCCAGCAGCAGCGTGACACCCAAGATGGTCGTGTTGGACGCCGGGCGTTATCAGGTACGGAGCTGCCGTCGGGGGCTCCCGGTCTCTTCTGTCCCAGGCAGTGGTCTGGCCCACAGCAGCCGGCTTCTCTCTCCCCTTAAACAGTTTTTTTTTTTTTAAATCCTTCATGGAACGTCAAACAGTTCTTCATCCAGGTGCATCTTGCATAAAATCCTTTTTCTTCCTGCTATATTTTCTCTAACAGTTTTAAGAAAATTAAAGTTGGCAGTTAACCTTTATACAAAAAATGCACCACCTTTTTTTCAAAACTTAAATATCTGAACATAGATGATATAACTAAAATATCTACTCCAAAAATGTATAAGATACAGCTTGGGGTTTGATTAAAGCTGTCTCCCCTCCCCACCACCCCCGCTCCCTGTTGCTGCTCACTCGGGGGCCCTCTGCACCGGGCCAGGAGCGCGCTCGGGCTGGCCTTGTCACGTGCTGCTGCCACAGCCCCTGCTACATCCGGGCCGTGTCCCCTCCGAGACACCCCTCTGCAGCGTTGCCATCAGAAGTCGATCAGACATTCGAAAATGGGTGTTTGTATTTTTCAAAGAGTAACTTGAAATTGTAGTAGATGATCCAATCATTGATAAGAACTGAGCATTTTCCCGTTTTTTTTTTTTTTTTTTCTCTCATTTTAGAAGCTAAGGTTTGAAAACCCAGGATTCTCTCATTTCAACTCTTCTAATCAGGAACAGAGATCAAACACACCCACTGGTGAGCATCTTGTGCTTCATAAGAATGCACAGCCCGTGTGTGGGGATCCCAGGGCGTGGCGCTGACACGCCGCTGCGCACTAGCTTCAGGGTGTCAGGGTTTCGTTGCTTGGGTAGTTTTATTTGGCGATAGCGCCTTAAACGATTTGTATATGTACATTTTTGTATCACTTTGATACAGTTTAACTGATTTTTCAGACTTGTTTGGGACATTTAAAACCTGTTTTTCTTGTCACAGCTACAGTTTTATAGCTTTGACGTGCTGATGTCCTTGGGGAGGTGGGAAAGTTTAAAAGCTGGTGACGCGTGATTGCGGTGGCACCTGAAGACCTCCCGTTAGGCTTCAGGGCAGAGAACAGAGCCGGGGTCCTGCTCAGCCGGGGTCGGGGTGTGACTCGGCGCGCCATCCCGTTCTTCTCCCGTTGTCACGGCTTGGGGGGCAGCAGGACCCAAGTCCACCAAGGGGGCTCCTCGTGGTAAAACGATGGAGGGGCTACGTTTCTGTTCTCGTATTCTTCATCTCTCAGGTGACTACCCATCCGGGGTGAAGGGCCCCGGCGCCAGCCGCGGCGTTCGGGGAAGAGGCATCACCCGGCTGCTGGAGGGCGTCCCCCGCCCGCCCCGCGCGCCCCACGGCTTCTCCGGCTGCGAGGCCGCGCTCCCGCCGTACGCGTCGCAAAAAGATGAGTGCAAATCTTTCTCTTCCTTATCGTGATGATGGTGCTTTTTCCAGTTTCTGGAAAAATAACAGGCCCAACTTTCCTTCTGACTACACTCTCCTTAAACAGATCACATCAATGATAAATGCCACTACTGTAAAAGCTGCTTAATTTGTTCATAGATTAAAAATAATTGTGGTTGGAGAAGATTTTGGTTTTTTTTTGTTTTTGCTTTTTGGTTTTTTTTTTGCTTATTTCTCAAAGGCTTGTTCTACTTCCTGACTGTATAATGAGAATGCCTTTAAAGTTTTGAGTCGTTTAAGAACAAAACTGGTATTTTCAGAGTTTGCTTTTGGGAATGTTATATTTTGATGATCTTTTCCTCCATAATAAAGGTGTGGAATATCTGTTATGAAAGGTTTTAAAACAGTGTTAATCTTTTTCTTCCCATTATGCCACATAGAACTTTTCTTTTGAAACCTGCAGGCTATTTTCATTACAAATATCTAAGAAAATGAGGCTTTAACAAAAATAAAGTTTTGTTACTTCAAGTCTCTGAAATATGCTGACTTTGGCAAAAGGAGTCATTTGAAGGATGAGAAGCCAAAGTGAGATTATGTAATTTCCCCCAGTCACATGGCTAGATAGTGACTGGATTCCAAGTCCACTTGACCGTGAGGCTCTTCACACACACGTAGCAGATGTCGCATTGAGTCAGGTACTTGTCCTGTTCGTGACTGATGTACACTGGCTCGTGGTCTCTGCCTGGGCGCTTACGTAACCCTGCAGGGGGAAGAGGGATATAGTGGCCCTTTTAACTTGGGACTACACCTAAGACCACACATGTCAGTGGCAAAGACGGCATTCTAATTTAGGTCTGTTTGACCCTAAATCCTGGCCCCTCTTATTATAGAGATTCACTCAGTGTCTGTAATGGACTCTGGTTTTTCTTAATATAATATTCTCCTTTACTAACTACGGAGAACCTATTTTATGTATCTTGTGGAATCCTCATACCCACTCTGAAGAAGGAGACGCCTCCACTTTACACACACACACGCCTGCACGCACGCCTGGGACTCCTGTCACACAGCTTCTGACGTGGGGATGGGAACCAGGTCTGTCTGACTCGAGAGGCACGTTCCCCCTCCACTTCGCTGCCTCCTCAGCTGCCTTTCCGACGTCAGATCTTTGAACAAGAAACAATTCATAGAATGTAACTTCATATATTGCATTTTTAATAGTAGATTTTTAAAAAATCGTATTCAAGTTTTGAAACCACTTTTATCTCTTTTGAAAATCATCATGACGTAATTGGGTTGAAGAGAGAAAAATATACCTTTAAATACTTATATTAGCAGGAGAGAAGGTCCAAAAGAAGTAACTAAATATAAATTTTAAGAAGAACAAAGACTGGAAACTAACAATGTGTGCTAACTATACCTTAATATAAAAAATTTAAGTTAGAAAAAGAACAAATAAACCATGAAAAGTAGAAGGAAGGAGGAGAAAAGGAGTTAATATCAATGAAAAATAGAAAAAGAATGAAAGGGGGTTTAACGAAGCCCAAGCTGACTCTTTGAAAGACTATAAAATAGATAAAACTCCAAAGAAATGAACCAAGTAAAAAAGAAAGAAGGCACAAACCATATTAGCAATTAAAGAGGGCATCAATCCACACCAGCAGAGGTGAAAGAGATGCAGTAATACTATGACCCTTCATACCAACGAGTTTGAAAACTGAGATGAACTAGAAACAAAGTCTAGGAAGTGCCTCAAAGAGGAATAGAAAATCCATGTCTCCTGTAGTAGAGAGATTGAAGCATTAATTTTCAAATGCCCAGGCCACATGGTTTAACAGGTAAATTCTTCTAAACTTTCAAGGAATATCTCATTTCAATATATAAGAATATAGGCTGTATCCAAACTGCGTTTATGCAGGAGAGCAAGAATGATATAGCATTAGAAAATCTATAAATGTCATTTGTCACATTAATTCAAGGGAGAAAAGCATGTTATCATTAGAACGGATGGAGAAAGAAGCATTTGGCAAAATTCAACACCCATTTGTGATTAAAAAAAAAATCCAAGCAAACTAGAAATAGAATTGGAACTTCCTAAGCCTGATGGGAAGCATCTACAAAAATTCTACAGCAAATATTATTCTTAATGGGAAAACTTTAGAAGCATTTTCTTTAAAATCGGGAACAAGACAAAAAATGCCATTAACTGCTTTTAGTCAACACTGTACTGGAATTCTTAGCAAGTACAATATAAGAAAGTATAAAAGCACAAGGTTAGGAAAAGAATAAAATGGTCATTGTTCACAGATACGGTTTTCTGCATTAAAAGTCAAAAGAATCTGGATAATAGATAATTTCTACTTATTATCCAACTTGACTGGCTTCAAGATTAATATCAAGTGCATCCCTATACATCGACAGATCATTTAGAAAACATTTTAAAAAGGAAAAAAAAACATTTACAGTAGCAAAAAATTTGAGGTATCTAAGAATAAATCTGACAAAAATCTTAAGATGTATATGTATAAAATTATAAAACTTTAGTGAAAAAGATCTAAAGAGAGATTTCTATATTTTAAAGATTTATTATAAAGATGTCAATTCTCCCTGGACTGATCTATAGTTTGAATTCAATTTCAAATAAAATCCCAAGTTTTTGTTGGACTTAAGCTAATTCTGGGAAGAATAAAGACAAAAGCCAGGACACGCCTGTGGAAAAAGGGTATATTGTAAGAGGGGTGGGACCAATTTTATTATAAACCCTGGAACGATAAATCGTGAGATTCTGGAGTAAGGAAGACAAATTAACGCATGGACCAGAATCAGAATAGCCATGCACTTACGGAATGTGATACAGAACGTGACAGAGGTGATAGTCCACACCAGTGTGACGATTTAGAAAATTGTCCAGGAGCAATTTATAAATGCACAAAGGGAAAAGAAGAATTGAAATTAGACCCTTTCCCTATCTTATTCACAAAAAGCAATTCCACTTGGTTTAAGAATTTAGATATGAAAAGGAAGCTTTTTAAAATTTTTAGAAGAGAATGTATCCTAGTCTCTAACTTTGAAGTCATGAGGATTTGTTTTTGAACACTCGATACAGAAAGAGTTCAGTGTAAAAGAAACTCTTGATGCGTGTGACTACATTAATTTCAGAACTTGTGGTCGGTAAAAAAAAAAACAAAAAAACACAAACAAAAACAGAAAATATGAAAGACAAGCCGTAAACAAAACTGGAAGCACAGAATCGGGTGGTGATTGCCTCTGGGGAGTGGGAGTGAGAAAACAGGAGTGCACATGTCACATACTTATTTAAGGGGCCGATAAAGAGTGAATTTTAATAGATTTTTTTGGTGAAGCAGGCAGTAGTGAAATCATTTCTCTCAGGTTCTTCGTTCCTCTTTAAGACGGTTTCTCCTGGTAGACGTGGAAAGCACCAGAGTTAGAGCTATCCAGAGAATAGAAAAGGGCTCTATCAGTAAATCATCTGTCTTTATGAGTTGCTGAGCTGAAACTTTATGTCCTTACTTAGCTTTAAGGGGGAAAAAAAACAAACTTCTAGTCCAGCCGCAGTTGGATGCCACCTTGGGAATTCATGCACCCATCACATCACAGTTTAAGGAATCTAGAAAGTCCATTTCTCCATTTGAGATGATGGACAAGGATGGCAATTTAAATGAATTTGGCTTCCCAGGAGCTGAGAGGCAAGTCTGCCCGCAGAGCCCACAGCGCATCTACCATTTGTATTAGAATTGGCTAAAAATAACGTACATTTTCTGTCTCCCGCCGGCACGCGGTGGCGGTGGCGTTAAGCACAGTTATTTGAACAGGAACGGGTCCCAAAGGGGGGTGACAAGCTCTTGAAAAGCCTTTAAGAGCAGCATCAGACCCTTGGCTTTTACCGGGTTCCGTCCATGCTCGTGTACCTTGGCCCCCGTTTTCTGCAGCTGGGGAGACATGGCGTTGCTTTTCTGGAGCTTGGCTGGGTCACCTCTGAATGGGTGAGCGTTGACCCTGAGTCTCTCCCCACCCCTTAAAAAGGAAGAGGCGGCGGGGTGTGAGGGGGAGGTGCCCCGTCAGTGTGCCAGAAGTGACTAGAGGTCATGGCCCAGGGGGGTGGCTGATTTACCAAGGTGCCTGTGGCCTGCGGGGCCCACTCTGGGCACCCAGGGTCCTTCCTCAGGTGGTGACACACACGCCCAACCTTGCCATATGCCTTGGAATTCGAACGTGCAAGTGAGGATTGTACAAACAGCTTTCTGGGGCCCGACCAGCGTCCAGGACTCGGTCTCCCCTTGGTCGGCGGCCCCCTTCCCGCATGCTGCCATCTTTGAGCTGTCCGCTGGGAGGGACCGGCTGGCCATCCAGCAGGACCAGACGAGTATCACCAGATGAGTTCTGACTGTAAGGGAACCTATGAGAATCTAATTCTTGATGCGTTTCTGGGTTAAATAAATTCAGCAGAAGAGGGTGGTTCTCCCCACTGACGAGCGGCTGGAGGCCCGAATAGCCGGCCTGCCCTGGCGGGCAGGAGTGCCAGCCCCAGCCCCTCCCCGCCTGTAAAACTTCGTGTCTCTTCTTCAAATGCAGCACCAGCGTCGCCGCCTCTGGGAGCTTTGCCGGACCCCCCCAGGCCCAGTCACGCAGGCCCCCAGTGCGAGCCTGTGGCATCTCGCCCCCTCCCATAATTGCCTTCCTGTCTGTCGCCTCCGTTAGAGTGCAGCTCCTCCCGAGTTCAAGCATCTTAGGGACTTTCGTACGCAGTGCTTGGCACATAGTAGGTGCTCACAGAATAACTGCCATTGAATTAAAGCAGCAGGTCCCGGTGTTCCTCTCTTTTTCCCCCAAGCCTGGAGCTAAGGCAGGCGAACCTTCAGAGGCAGAGCGATGAGCCAGGCCAGGACTGGAGGGGGGCTGTCTCCCCTTCTCGGCCACCTCAAGCACATGCTTTAGAGCACTGTACCGCGAGGGCTAAGAAGGTACGTCAGTGTCTGGAGGGCTAGGAGATGGCCTTGGGCAAGACATGGTGACACCCAA
>CM053517.1:1619215-1646726 GCA_028627145.1 Eidolon dupreanum
CTGCGAGGCAGTGGTTTCTGATCTGGTCCGCCACTCGCCCTCTGCAAGTCAAGGGTAGAGAGACCAAGAAGACAAAGCCCTCAGGCCCCTGTCGTCCTGAGGTCCCCTCCTTGTGTCTTGCCCCTCTTCGTGCGTTGGGTCTCCGTTTCCCTCCCCCACCTCCCCTGGCCCTCTCCTTCCCCGTGCTGGGGGCTGTCATCGTGAGCCTGGCCTGCGTGGTGCCACCCTCCAGGGCTTCTCTGCCTCTTCCTGCCCCGTTCCACTGTCAATAAGGATAAGACGGACGGAGCCACTTTAAATGGTGCCGGAGCTGCCAGCCAGAGGAGCTGAGCGCCTCACACGACTTACGCCTCAGATACCTGAGCTGTTAAAACAGGGCAAAGTAGCCTTTAGTCTGGGCTGAGGGCAACATTGTGTCTCAAAGGACTGTTGGCGAAGATAATAAACAGTTATTATGACGACAGGACTGAAAATCAAAAACACTGTTCAGCATTAGCATCACTATGCTGTGTCATCAGCACCAGTAGCAACGCCTTCCTCCTACGGATGTGACTCTCCCCTGACCTTCTCGCAAACACCCCTCACCTTTGTCTCCTAAGGAACACTGATCGGGCTTCTGCCTGGATCTGTGCATCCTAGGTGGCTGCTCTAGGTGACCTCAAATGAATGCTTGTTGCCTCTCGCCTTGATTGGCCTTTTTATTTTTAAGTGAACACATTCAGGCTTCACCTAGTAATTTTTCTTGGAAGGATTCCCCAGGGGATTTGTTCCTTAAAAAAACAGCCATTGAAACCTACCATGTGCCAGGCGTGGTGAGGAATACGAAGTCGTCCTCGAGGGCAAATGACAGCGGGCTCTCCCTGCTGCCCAGTTCTGCCGCCAGCAACATTTATTTCACATTGATTCATCTGATCACACACAAAATTCAAAATAACTCTAAAGGGAACACAGTGTAAAAGTCTCCTCCCAATCCTGTGTCCCAGTCACCCGGTTCCACTCTTCCGGGTCAGCTGCCGTTACCGTTTCCTCCTGCAGCTCTTTAGTGTGTGTGCCCGTGTGTGCTCGTGTGTGCTCATGCATGCACACACGTACATGTGCATGTGTGCATGTGTGTGCATATGTGTGCTTGTGCGCACTGCATGTGTGCGCCTGTGTGCCTGTGTGTGCATGTGCATGCATGCGTGTGCTTTTGTGTGCCCGTGTGCGTGCGTGTGTGCGTGCATGCGTGTATGCGTGTGTGCATGTACTCTAGTACTTGTTCTCAAACACAGTCTGTCGCCCAGAAGGTCTCTCCTAAATGTGGCTTTGCGCCCGGAAGTCAGACTTTCCTGCCCGAGGACTCCGTCCAGCTGTCCCCTCTGGACTGCCCTCCCCTACCGTGTCCGCGTCATAATCCAACACGTCCGCCGACAGCCAGCTCGGGTGTGCTCTCTCCTCCCGTGAGGCCTCCCCTGACGTCACGGCCAGCAGGCTCTCTCCCGCCCTTGGACCCACGTGGCATGCGGGACCCCTGTCAGGCGGCCAGCTGCACTCCGCCTCGTGCCTGAGTTATTTCCGACCTGTGTCTCATTCCTCCTAATAAACGGTGAGCTCACTCATTTCTTCTGCCAATTTTTAATTATGCTACGTACCTGGCATTGTTCCATCATTCCACCTCGTGAGGGAGAAGGGTCATTTTAAGCACGTAATTATGTAATTACTAATTTTGGTCAAGTACAGTGCCTGACACATAGTAGGTGATAAGTAGATATTTGTGAATGAGTGGACGGATGGATGGGAGGATGGATGGGTGGGTGGGGGGAAGGATGGGTGGGTGGGGGGATGGATGGATGGGGGGAAGGATGGGTGGGTGGGGGATGGATGGGTGGGTGGGAGGATGGATGGGTGGGGGGGAAGGATGGGTGGGTGGGGGCTGGATGGGTGGGTGGGGGTAATCATGGAAGATGCGGGGCGGGGCCACACTGTTGAGTTACTGGACTTTGCCGTGGCCACAGTGATGGCGGTGCAGGGTGCATGATGAGCTCATCTGGGGTTTATGAAGCTCGTGGAATTTCTGTCACCCAGGGTTGCCGGCCGACTATCGCCGATGGCTGTGAGTGTGGGGACTTTGGAGGGAGGGCACGACCGTCCCTTCTGCCCTCCAGAGTCGGACCTGGTCACAGGCACTGCCCACCCTTAGTCCCACCGGGTGCTCTCCCGACATCTGTCTGGCGTTCCTCTCCAGCCCCTCGAAGCTAAGGGACGGTTTATCTCATCCTTCCAGGTTCTTGGCTCCAGACGTCCCTCTGGAGGGGCTTCGGGTAGGCAGCCCCGGGAGGGGGTGTGGAGAGAGAACCCCAAGAAAAGCTGTCCTGGCCGCTCCCTCTGCGGTGTGTGAACTTGGCTGCCAGGGCCGGTGCCCAGGGACTCTGCCGGGGAGGGAAAGAGTTAAGTGGGCCTGCCCTCCGCCAGGGTCCCGAGCCTCCGTTCCTTCCCAGAGAGCTGCAGGCTCGGCCAGACGCTAAATTTAGAAGGCGGCTAAGGTTTCCTGTTAGCAGCTGTCCTGCCCCTCAGAGAAGACACACGGAGGAGAGGAGAAGGTTGGTCCCTGTCGCTGGTCGAGGCTCTGGCCATTTCGCCTGGTCCCCAGTCCGTGGGTGACGGCGCCTGGCCGTGGAGATACAGGCGGGTGAGCGGTGAGTGTGCTGCTCCCGTCGTCGCGGCCTGCGGGCTGGGACTTAAAGCCCAGGGCGGCCAGTCGGTCTGTCCCGAGGCAAGAGTCGGGGCCCTACCACGTCTGGGACCAGCCCCCGGGGACTTCACGTCCCTGAGTGGACAGACGTGTGGCGCCTGGCCGGAGGCGGTCACTCCGGTGGCCTTGGTTGGAGACCCCGATGAGAGCCAGCCGCCCCTCCCCCCGCAGAGGCAAAGGGCGTGTGCGTGAGTGCGGGCGGGTGTGTGTGTGAGTGTGAACAGAAACTCCTTTCTGGTCTGGGGAATTCACGTTTTTCAACTGCTTTAGCTTTCGCTCAGGCAAACGTCTGGTTCCTCGCCCCATGCTCTTGCTGGTGTCACTTCTTAAGTCTTGCGACCCCGAGGTGCGGTCTTTACAAAGCCAGGGTGTGCGTCTTGGGGTCGGGGGACAGTGGCTGGGCCGAGCCCGACTTGGCTTCCCCCCCGTAGGGGATGAGCCTGTGGTGACCTTCCCTCTGCTGGCTCCCGCGAGGCGACATGGCCGACACACCCCTGCCCCCGCCAAGCCTCCGGGACCAGAGTCCTTGACTGCCGTTTTCGTGCCAAACTTACAGAGGCCGCGGGCTGCCATGGCGACCGGCGGGGACCCCGAGGAGGAGCAGGTGGTCCCGAGCGAAGAGGACGACGTGGACGTGCGGGCCGTGCAGGCCCGGTACCTCCGCAGCCCCTCCCCCAGCCAGTGAGTGTGCGCGCCGAGCCCCGCACTGCCGCACGCGGGCCGGGGCGCGAGGCGGGCCCCGGGGAGCCTTGCGTGTCCCCGCTCAGCACACGTTACCGAGTCACACTGTCCGCAGGAGGCAGACGTGACAACGGAGTAAGCGTGAGGCTGAGTCAGCGTGCCTGGGGTCTGGCGCGTGGTGGGCCAGGGACAGGAACACCTGGACTCGGAGGGCCGCAGGAGGCTTCCTGGGGGAGGCGGTGCTGGGCCCGGGCCCGGGGGGGGGGGGCGGCAGGCGTCCTGACGGGGGTGCCGGAGGCGCCGCCGGATTCGCCAGGACGGAGGCTGGGTCTGGGGCCGGCAGAGCGCGGACTGCGAGCAGAGGCCGCGGGACCAGCACAAGCCCCGGGCCTGGCACCAGCACGGAGGGAATGTCGGCCTGTGACTTGCACGCCGGGGGTGTGCATGCCCCAGGGCGAGTGGCGGTGTGCTCAGGGGCACGTCGACCTGGTGCCACGTCCTGGACAGTCTCCTTCGTTATATGACACCTTGAAACGTTCTTTTACATGAAATCACTGAGAATACATTTTGACGTAGAACGAACCATGTTCATGAAATTTTAAGAGAAACCGTGAGGCATCAAAGAAATGCTTAGTTGCCCGCTAAAGCAGCGGTGTGCCTGCCGGTCCGCTTTCTTCTGCCAGAGAGGAAAGCAAGGGACTGGCTTCCAATCTTAGCTCTGTTGCCAAACTTATGTGACGAAACCCTTTAACTCTCGAGCCTGTGTCCCCTCGTCTGTAAAAAGGGAAGGGAAGACTCAACCGGAATGTATCGAGGTAACCTTACCCCGAAGTTCCAGCGAATCTGCTTCACGTTTTCTCAGTTTTCCCGGGGTCTTGCTGGCTCCCGCTTTTGGGGGCTGGAAAGGGTTCCCCACCAGAATGAGATGGGAATAAGGGCGAGAGCTTGTCACCCGCAGGCCCGGACACTTTGTCCAAATGGAGCTTGGGGGCTTGTCTTTTAAAGTCCAGTGTTATTTTCCCACTTAGAAAAACCGTCAGAATTGAGACTTGAAATGTACCCCAGCCCCCGTACCCTCCAGACGAGGGGAGGTGGCTTCGTGCACGGCTGGGTGGGCGATGGTTTGTGTGGCAGGTACGGTCACGCTCACCGCCGTCGCCAACGGACATTTCTTTCCCACTCAAATGAATTCCAGAAGGGGGAGCCGAGGCTCCTTCTACGTGCCGACCCGCCGTGTTAAGACATGGTTCCAAGTGGCTGTGCTCGGCAGCACCAAGAGGCCATGGGGGCCCCTCGGGACGCGGGGGCCCCTCGGGAGGTTGTTACGGGCCGAACGTGGCCATTTCGCTCCCGCGTGGGTGCCATCGGTGAGCGGTCAGCGTGATCTCCTGGGGCGGATGGGAAAGGGGGTCCGTGAGCCCAGGAAAACGAGCGGCCGGCCGCGTCCGCTGGTGCGGCGTGGTCTCAGGCACCGCGCACCCCTTCAGGCAGGTAACGTCCTGTGTCCTCGCTGTCCACTCATGGGACACACTGACGGGCTCCCCAGGTAGACAACCCGAGCCCCCTTCCCAGCCGCCACGTGTGGTGTGAACACTGGGGCGTCTGGCGAGTAGGCGTCTTCTCCCCGGGTCCGGCGGCAGCTCCTCCTGTTCTGGTGGGGGTACCCGCAAAAAAGCGCGCATTCGATAAAGGGGTGACGGGAGGTCCAGCCGTCAGCACTCCTCGTCGCTAAGGAGTTGCTGAGCGAGCGCGTCTGCCCCGAAGTGGGGAGATCCCCAGACTTGACCCCGACCTGGCTCCGGCACGGCGCCCCGTGTCTGCTGCTCTCTGGTCTCGCTCCAGCCTCCGTGCGTTGTCCCCTGCCCTGCTGTCCCCCACGCCGCCTCAGAAGGCACGTCGCGGAGTGCCGCGTCCTCAGAGGCTGGGCAGCTTTGGCAGACGGCGTCCCACTTCTCGACACTTGGGGTTCCAAAGGCTGTTTTAAAGAAGGCTCGTGGTTACTTTAAAAATATGATCCCTTCAGAAACGTTAATAGGTTTCTGATCTACACAGACCAGACAAGTCTGTGAGTCAGAAACCACACCCCAAAGAAAGTCCTTTCTTAGATATAACTTTCGACATTTGCTTCCGTCTACGTGTTTCACTCTCTCAGCTTAATGGCAGTTATCTTGAGAGGTTTGCGGAAACTTTAAGTTTGAGTGGGAAAGCCAAGATGCATGTTGTAATTTCTAGTATCATTGTTAGAAGTTTCACAACAGAACGCATAACTAAGAAGCTAACACGGGGGATGCGACTGTGAAATACAGTCAATCCAACAGAAGCCAAGAAAGAAGAGAAAAAGGCGTATAGAAAAAGCATGACACATAATAAGAAAAAACATAACAAATCATAAAATATAAGAACATGGTAAACTTAAACCCAAATAGGTAAGTAATTACATTAAACACAAATTGACTAAACACTTTAGTTAAAAGACAAAAAAATTATCAGACTCAATTTTTAAAAGCCTACATATTGCTTACAAGAGACACACCTTAAAAAATAAAGATATAGAAAGGGTAGGAAATTTACAGCGTTTCAGTTACAATGGCTCGTAACTTCAAGACTTAGTGGCATAACACAACCGTTTTATTACATGCGTCACCGGGAACCCACGCTGTGGTTTGTCTTTGCTCCAAGATGTCGGGCCTCAGCTGGAGGCCTTGAGGCCTGGGACAGCTTTGAGGCTGGGGGCACCCCAGGGCTGGGGCTAGCACCCTAGAGGCACCTTCATGTGATGCTTCGTGGTCCTTCATGAGGGGACCTCAGCGGGGCCCGGGCCAGACGCCTAGCGTGGCGTTTTCAGTGCGGGCCAGTGCGGGCCAGTGCGGGCCTTCCTCCTCCCGGCCGAGGGCTCGGTTCCAACAGATAAAACCTCAGAGAACAAGTCAGAAGTGCGTCGATTTTCAAGCTGTAGCCTCCGAAGTCACAGAAGGGCCAGGAGGTTCAAACGGAGGCTGGTCGACTCCACCGCCGTGTCGGGGGCCCCAGCGCAGGGAGAGCGTGTAGTGCGGGTGACGCCGCGGCCGCCTCTGCCAACTGCCGTGATCACGGACACGCACCGTTTTCTGTTTCCCTTTATGTCTTTTCTAGTTGAAGTTTATTTCTTACTCTGACTTTTCAGATCTGCCTTTTTCAGGCTTTTGCCGGTTCCAGAACTCCTTGGTGATCTGGCCAGGCCTTTCTTGTGGTGGCATTTTCCCCCTCCCCTTCGGAGAAGTTTAACTGTGCCCTGCTGGCCTTTGCTGCTCTGAGGCCTGAGGGCCCGGTGTGACAGGTGGGGCAGGAGCCGGGGCCGTGGGGCGGCAGGCCTGGCTGTCCTCGGGAACAAGCGCCTCCCATCTACCCTTTCTCTTTCGTATTTCTCTTCCCGTGGAGATTTTTCCGCCTGTCCCTTCACGGAGCCTGCTGGAAGCAGCTGGCTAAAAATCGATTTGCTCTAGTTTACCGACTTCTCTCCTTCCTCCGAGCCGGAAGTTCACCTGTGTGGTCGCTTTCTCTGAAGCAAATGACCATTCAGAGGGAGCTCAGAAACCTTTTCCTTTTCTGCAAAAGCCAAACCAAGAAAGACACCCCCTCCTATTTCCGAGGGACTCCAGGACAGGAAGTGATCAGCAGTCAGGGGGTCTGGGTCAAAGGACCCCAGTTCCGCTTCATCCTGTCCAGTCCCCGCGGTGGCTTTCCAGCTTTGCTGACTGGGGGACAGACATATCACTTGCATCTCAACTCAGAGCATGTAGACAGGTCTGCAGAAATTTTTAACAAGATTTCAGAAAATTATCCTTACCATGGATGGCGCTATTACACGTTTCCTTTCTTTGCTTCTGTCCGGCTTCTGGGCAGGGTGCACGGAATTGCTTTTCCGATGCGCTAATGGGTCACAGTCTGCACTTTTGAAAAGCTCAGGATGAACGAAAGCTGCAGCAGCCTTCGCTCTGCTCAGGATCCGTCAAACTCGCTTTACTTACGTTTCTCTTTCAATTCACTCTCAAGGCTTTTTAGCTGCTTCCTCCTGACCCTCGGTGAGGTGTATCGATCCCGGAGCCTCTTTCCCTGCCTGCCTTGCTGGACAGCCAGGCCCCGTTGACTCTCATCAGGGCGTGAGTTGGCTCCATCGCGTGGGTACAGGTGGCAGCCCAGGCACGGTCATAAATCAGAGCGTGCCGGGCCGCGGTCTCGCTGACCTTGTGGTAGAAGCAAGGCCTTGTAGAAGGAGCGAGGCAGAGGGAAGCTGGTGTGAGCTGAGGCCGGACAGGAGAGGGGGGCAGAGACTGCAGGGCCCTGGACCCCAAAGCGTGTGCGTGGACAGCTGGCCTCCTGCCTAGCGTATTCCATCCCTGCATCCAGCCAGCCATCCGTCCACCACCATCCACCCGCTTAGTCGTCAAGCCTGCTCGGGCACCTTCCACATGCTGGAGATCCAGGGGGAGGTAAGCCCAGCCTTCCATACCTTCACAGAGCTCGCGTCCACCCCCGGCGTTCTGGCCTGCGCTGCCCAGCACGCTGGCTGGCAGTGGACCAAGGCATCTCAGCGGGGAATTTTTAAACACTGGGAACCAGACGAGACCCTGTGGGTTTCCGTAATGATAGGTGGTTCAGTTGCGAGGGTCAGGGAACGCATCAACGCCAGACTTTTAGAAGCAACAGGACAATGGACAGAGGTTCCAGTTCTGGGCGAGAGGGCGGACGCCGCCTGCACCTGGCCTGTCCCGTGCATCGCCCTCATGACACCTTCACAGGACGATGTGGCAGCCGCTTGGGGACCCCGGGCAGGGAGCAGTACCAGGCAGGCTGAGGACGAAGGCTGGAAGCCACAGTGCCACCAGACTGCCAGCGGCGGTGTCATTTTTCTCTCTGGAGTCCTCAGCCATGACTCAGGGCAGCGTGAGAGAGATGGCGGCAATAGCCTGAGGTGGCTAAGAAACAGAATATTATTTGGCAATTAAAAGAAACAAGGTATTGATTCATGTGATAGAGTAGATGGCTCTTAGAGGCACTTTGCTACGTGAAATCAGCCAGATCCAAAAGGTTCCATTGACACCACATTCTGGAAAAGGCCACACGTGGTGACAGAAAGCAGATCAGAGATGGCTGGGGATGAGGTGCAGGGAGGGGGTTGATTATAAAGGGGCAGCATGAGGGAATTTTTGTGATGGAAAAAAACCCAGCATGCATTAAAGCCTCTCACTTTTCTTTTAACCTCGCCGGACCTACAGGAAGACTAAGTGGAAGGAGACCCAAGTCTTAATGCTGGAAAAGGGGGGACCCCATGGGGGGCACTGACCGCTGCAGTGCGGGCCCACCCGTGTCTGCCCTGGGCTGGCCATGTCCCTCCAAGGGCCCAGGTCACCCCCGCTGATCTCTTTCCGGGAAATTGCCCTGAAATTTACCTCGGTCACTTTTGCATCACTGGACGCGGGCAGACGCTTGTGCGCGGTCGGAATCAGGGCGGGGCGCTTGCACACTCCCGCACGCGGTCCCTGTCCCCGGCGCTGGGCCTCCCTCCCGCCACCCGCAGCCCACTTCCTTCCAGACAGGAAGACGATTCGGGCACGGAGGGCGTGGTGGTGGCCGCCCGGCCCGCCAGCCCCACGCAATCCGGGCAGAGGCCCTGCAGTACTGATGCTAGAAGAACAGGGGCCGAGAGAACAGCAATGAGCAGCAGGCCAGGCTCGCGGGGAGGGGGCACAGGGAGACAGCGTCTGCGCGCGGGCGAGTCCCTGCCAGCCGCAGGCGGCCCCTCCCCTCCCCCGCCCAGGCCCCCACCTCATTAGGCATCAGCTCAGTGAGCTCCACAGTCACCCGCAGCCCCAGGCCCCCTTCCACCCTCGTCGTGTCCCTCGGGGGCTGACATCAGACCCAGGTCTCTCGTGCAGAAGGGACCCCTCCCAGGCAGACGCCGCCCGGAGTCCTCTCACCTGTCCCCTGTTCTCGCAGGTACTCCGTGGTCTCGGAGGCGGAAACGGAAAGCATCTTCATGGAGCCCATTCACCTCTCCTCCGCCGTGGCGGCTAAGCAGATCATCAGCCAAGGTAGCGATGCCGTCAGAGGCCGGGGCAGGGGCGTCGGGGAGCCTCGGGTCACCTGGACACCCTCGGCAGGGGCCCCGGAAGGTGTCGGGGAGCCTTTTCTTCCCACCGCACTACGAGGAACTGATCCAAAGAAGGCAGCTCTGCCAACCCCTCCTCGCCCGCCTCGGGACAGAGGTGCGAGTGCCACGTGTCAGTGCGACACCAGACGGGCAGCTCTGCTCTGCCCCCGGCGCCTCCCACTGGGTTTCCGGTTAACCTCGGGGGTCCTGGGGCGGCTGGTGCTCGAGAGGAGACGCGAGAGCCAGGCGATGGCCAGGAGCCTCCAGAGAGTCCGGGGTTTGGATGAGGGCGGGAGAAGACGGGCTTTGGGGGAGCAGGCCCTCCGCCCTGGGCGACCCCGAGCAGCGAGGACATCGTTCTCCTATTCCTTCTTAGGGAAAAGAAGTGTCTTCCTTTCCCCACAAATTTGATAAATCAGGAGCAAGTAGATGAGGAGGAGGAGATAAAGGTTCATTTGCGATGTGGGTGAACAGAATTTGAACTCACTTGGAGTCTGAGCTTTTCCAATCTGATGTCGGAAAGGCCCCGAGTGCTATTTTGAGACGGGGATCAGAGCTCACGGCCTACTGGCCACCCTCCTCCACCTGTCGGGAGCTGAGGACTGAGACGCACAGGCCACCCGCTCCAGGGCGGGGAAGCCGATGGTAAACGGAGTAACGCGTAAAATGAAGGTGACCTGGAACAGGGCCGCGGAGAGCCTGGTCTTCCCGGGTCACGCGCATCCCGCGTGAAGGAGCCAGGCCGGCAACAGAGGGGAGCAGGTCACGAGAAAAGGCGTTAGTTCCGTCTAGTAAACGCTCTGCTCCGTGTGGCGCTGTGGCGTTCCCCGTACGGGTCGGACACATACCCGGTTCTCAGGGCCTGGGTCTAAGGAACCGCCAGCCGGCCTCGGAGAGACACGGGACGGGGAGGGAACTGGTGCCCCTCTGCCACACCCGTGTGCCCACGCCGCCTGACCACGCGCGTCCGGGCCGGGGCAGGGCCCTCCGCCGCCCACTCGGGCCTTCCCGGGAGGGCCCGCCGGCGTTCCGGCCACGCGCAGGGTCCGGGCACCAAACCGGCCCACCGCGGGCGCTCCCCAGGAGCCGGGAGGCGTAGTGTCCCTGAGCCTCGGCTGAGCTGGCTGCCTGTCCCCTGCAGAGCTGCGGCGGCGGGGAGGCCGGGCCCAGGCCGAGTGCCTGGGCATGCTGGAGTCCGCCGAGCAGCTGCTGATGGAGGACCTGTACCACCGCGTCCGGGAGAAGATGGATGACAGCGGCCTGTACCACACCCCCTGTGTGCTGGATCTGCAGCGGGCCTTGGTCCGAGACCGCCAGGAGGCCCCCTGGAACGAGGTGGACGAGGTCTGGCCCAACGTCTTCATAGCAGAGAAGTGAGTCCGACCGCGGGGGCCGCGACCTTTGTCTTGCCCCTTTGGGTGGCACTCCCCCAACTTTCACCTGGCACCCCCGTCACTCCATCCAGAAACCCGATGCCCCCAGCCACTCAGCCAGCCCCTGCCTGGGGGACGGCCCGACCCACCTGTCCACAGGTGGAGCGCCCCCCACAGGATGCTGGAGAGCTGCTCTCGGCCCCCCGCCCGCGCCCCCTGTCATGCCTCGCCCCTCGGGTGTCCCCCCAGGACCTCCCTTCCCGCCAGAGCCTTGCCAACACACCGTCACCATCACCATCACCCCACGACATCCCTAACGACCATACACTGGGACATTCAGAGCCACAGTGGTTCACGTGTGTATTTACCAACCTGAGGAAATGTTGACAACAAAGGATAAACAGGTTACAAAACAACACGTATGCAGGATGGGGCTGAGTGAGCGACACACGGGTGTGCAGGTGCCTTTGCGTGGGCAACAGATTAGCAACACACGTGATAAAATGTTAATAGCACCTCTCCCGAGGAGGCGGTTCTACTTTTATTTTCTTCTTTGGGTTTCTTTTGAATTCTACAGATCTCCCAGAGTAAGCATACATAATCAGGGGGAGAAAAGTAATTTTTCAAGTTTATCAGCAGATTCCAGAACAATTCCGAAAGCGACGCACTCACACCCTGAGCCACGGGGCCTTTGCCAGGGAAGACGTGGCTGGTTTGTGAGCCTAATTTCTGCTGATCCATTGATTACTTAATGAGCTGTTCTCCCGACATAATCGCCCATCTATCCAGAAGCGAAGGAGGGACTTGGGGCCCCGGGGGACGGAGGGGGAACAGCTTCAGACACTGGGTCTTGTCCTGCACTGTGCAGTAATCAGTTGCCCAGAACCTGAATCCCGGAGCCCGACGCCGAGTCCTGGGTGATCTCTGACGAGCTGTGTGGACCCAGAAGCACTCACACCACGGTCACCAGGGATCCCAGGCATCTCCAGGTGTCCCCAGCAGATGTCCGGTGTTTCTTCTTGGGCAACCCTGTCCTCGGGCCTCCCTTCTCCTCCACAGCAAAAAGGGCTCTGCGCCGGACACCCAGACAAAGCCCCCGAGCAGCCTCTCTCCATGCCGCCCGGGGCAGTCACGACCGCGCTCTGTCTACCTCTAGACCGTCGTCTAAAGAGTCGCCCTGTCTGCCTCTCCACTTCATCACTGGGGTGAAATAAAACGAGGCATGTGAACGGACGTGGAGGATAAGCCAGATCCACGCGAACCCGATGGTCACCTCTTCCGCTTTTGTGTCTTGACGCATGTTTATTCCCCAGGCGTGGGACTCTAAGCGGGAGGTGTGCGGACCATCCGGAGAGTCCCTGACACACCAGTCTCGTTCTCTCCATGCTGGCCGGGGCCGTGCCTTCTCTCTCTAGCTGGGGCGAGTCCCCACCCCTTTTGAACACCGCATTTGCAGCGAGCCCCAGACACCCTGGGGAGCAGAGAAGGTGGCCCTCCCCAGCCGTGGCCCTCCTGACCAGCCCAGGCCGAGGGGAGGGCAGCTTGCTAGCTCTGACTCTGTAAAAAGCGCCCCCACCTCTGTCTCCCCAGGAGTGTGGCCGTGAACAAGTCGAGGCTGAAGCGGCTGGGAATTACCCACATCCTGAACGCGGCTCACGGCACGGGTGTCTACACCGGGCCCGAATTCTACACTGGCCTGGAGATCCAGTACCTGGGTGTGGAGGTGGACGACTTTCCCGAGGTAGACATCTCCCAGCACTTCCGGAAGGCCGCTGAGTTCCTGGACGAGGCCCTGCTGACCCACAGAGGTGAGGGGCCCGCCCGCCCTGGGCACTGGACTCCCGGCAGTCTGCGGGGCACGTGGGGAGCGCTGTGGAAACCTGGCCATGGCCATGAGCCTGACCCACCCTGCGGAGGGCGGGAGGAAAGGCCGATCCCTCACCCGGGAGTGGTGCTGGGGCTGGCACGTGCGGGCGAGGGACACAGGCAGGGCTCCTGGCTTTGACTCTTCCACTGCGGTGAAGGCAGAAAATTAAAAAGAGAAAGGAAAACGTGAGACCCTAAGAGTGAGGCAGAGATTGTGGCTGGGACGGTGTGTCGGGGTGACGGCCAGCGCCGTGGCGAGGGTGTTGAGAAGGGGACGTTTAAGCTGAGTGACAGGAAGGAGAGGCTGAAGAAGCACGCCGATGGCCCGGGTGAGGGCGAGTGCAAGGACCCCGAGGGGCGTGAGCCGGGCTCATTCCGCAGACGCTGTGGGTGAGCAGGTGGATGCCGGAGCTGGCGGGGCCATCCTGTGGGAAGGCCAAGGCCAAGGTGCGGGAGTTGAAAGGCACCCGATCTGGGCTTCAGGGAGGTGAGCCTGGGGCCGGAGAGGGGAGCGGGGCTGGGGCTGTAGTCTGAGTAAGAGCTGAGGGGGGCAGGGTCCTCTGCAGAGGAGACGGAGGAGAGGCTGCGGCCTGTGAAATGGGGGACTCGGGACAAGGTGTCCAGACCCTGGCCTGGGGTCCGGCCTTGCCAGGCTCGCTCCGGTCACTGGAACTCGGCCTTATCCTTTATCCCGGGAGGCCTGCTATCCTTAACCAGAGACCAAAGACGAAGGGGTCTAACCATCCTAAAACTGCCGTGAGGGTTAAAATGTTAAAAAAGCACCTGGCAAATCATGAGTGTTTTAAAATTACAGCTGTTACTCTAGTAAATAATACTGTTGACGATTCCTGGGAAGGTTGTGGCCTGTGTCACCACTGGCCGGGAAGGGTGACTTCTAATGGAAAAATTAAATTAGATAGATGATAGATACATACATACATACATACACATGTAGATATATCTTTATATATGTAAAAGGGGAGAAAACGTTTTTATATATGTGCAAAGTTTTATTAAGACTGAATTTATAAATTTTAAGCTTGTGTATGCTTTAACCTATGAAATAGTTTTCTCCCCTTTTCAGTGCTTTTTAAAAATGCGCTCCTTCTGATCACGGTGCACTCCAGTGTGTCTGCCCTGCCCGTCTGCGGAGGGGGTGTGCTGGGCTGCTTTTCCTGGGCTGGGGGCCTGGCGATGTCCCCCCAGGGCCTCAGCGCCTCGAGAAGCACTGGGGAGGGAGGGAGGTGGGAAGTGCGTCCCAGCGACAGGAGAGAAGGACGATAGGGAGGGGAGGGCACAAGGAGGTGCTGGCCGCAGCATGGCCAACGGGCTGGGAGGTCCCTGTCATGGTGTAGGGACACTCCGGCAGTGCCCCGGGCCTGTCCCCTGTCCCTCAGGTTGCCTCCGAGACTCCTCAGAGGCGTTGAAGGCCCAGTGCCCAGAACGAGGGTGGCGAAGGGGCCGGCCTGCTCTGTGGGTCAGCCTGAACCCAAAATGTCTCGCTTCCTCCTGACACAAACTCCTAGGAAATAAACTGACAACTGAAAATATGACCCGGGAGAGTGTGGCTAGTATAGTAATGGAACTGGACAAGATGTTTGAGTGAGGATCGGAAGATCCAGAACAGCCAGGAAAAGAAAAAGGAAATTTGGTGAAGAATGTGACGGTGACCTCCGCGAAGACCTTCGTATGAAAGGCTGGTCACTGTCGGCCCCAGATTGTCAGGGCACGAACCCTGAGCGCCTGCTGCGGATGGGTGCACTCTGCCCTGACACGACGGAGCTGTCAAGAAATTAGAGTGAGGGGTGTGTATGCACACGTGCGTGTGAGTGGGAGAGATGCTGGGCTCCCCGTCCCTGGGAGCGTCCGGCAGAGGCTGGACGAAGGACGTCGTAAAGGGAATTCTTAAGTTTCAGCTGTGACTTTGGTGCTTTCCAACATCCAGCGTCCACGTCTCTGATTCATCCGTCTTAGCCTCATCCTCTTCTTCTTTCTTCCTCCATCCCTCTTTTCATTTCTCCTCCCTCCTGCCCAGTGGGGCAGGGAGAATGTAGAGACGTCCTCCAGTGTTTCAGAAGTGGGGACAGTGGTTAGTTCCTTTCCCCCGACTCTATGCCCAGGTTCGGACCAAGCAGGGGAGGTTTCCAGGGCTCAGGCAGCCTCGCCGCCCTGTCCGATGTCTGTGACATGGATGCCATGGTGCTTGACTGGACTGGACTTGGACTGCGATGAAGGCCAAAGGCCAAGGAAACATAAAATCCAGCACATCGAAACAGCATTTTAAAAAGATGAACTGCAAGGACGTGCTCTGGTTACATTATTTCTTATGCTTTTTTTTATTTTTCCTCCAGGGAAGGTCCTGGTCAGTAGCGAAATGGGCGTCAGCCGGTCGGCGGTGCTGGTGGCTGCCTACCTGATGATCTTCCACGACATGGCGGTGCTGGAGGCCCTGATGACTGTGCGCAGGAAGCGGGCCATCCGCCCCAACGACGGCTTCCTCAAGCAGCTCCGGGAGCTCAGCGAGGAGCTGATGCAGCAGAGGGACAGGGACCGTGGCCGGGAGGGCGAGGACGCGGGGAGCACCCTGGGGGCCCGCGTGCAGGACCTCACCGTGGAGGAGCAGGAGGACGACATCGCCAGCCGCCTGAGTGGCTCCTCCCTGGGGGCGGCCAGCCGGGCCTCCAAGCCCCTCGGCCTCGGCGACGAAGACCAGGACGAGAGGCCATACGAAGAGTGGAAGGGGGGGCAGGGGTCCCCCCCAGACACGGCCCCCCAGGGTGGGCACGGCAGGGGCTGGGCCCAGGGCGGGGAAGGGCCCGAGGAGGAGGACGTGGAGAGCATCATCCGCGAGTGGCAGAGCCGCAACGAGAGGTACCAGGCGGAGGCGCGCCGGGCGTGGGCGAGGGAGGAGCAGGAGGAGGAGGGCGGCGCCGGGCCCCCCTCGGGGTGGACACGCATGCGCACCGCGAGTGAGCGCAGCACCTCGGACAGCGTCAGCAGCCGCGACATCCGCGTGCTGAGGCAGGAGCTGGAGCTGAGCCGCCGGCGCGGGTGCGGGCGACGCGACTCCGCGTCCACGGAGAGCAGCTGGGACGTGTGGAACCAGAGAGTGCAGGAGATCGAGGAGGAAGCCGCCAGGAGCCACCGCCGCCGCAGCGAGAGAGTGGGGCCGGACGCGGGCCGGGGGCCGGACGCGGGCCGGGGGCCGGACGCGGGCCGGGGGCCGGACGCGGGCCGGGGGGCGGACGCGGGCTCCGGGGCGGACGCGGGCTCCGGGCCGGACGCGGGCCCCGGGGCGGGGGCCGGGCCGCGCGAGGATGACCGCGACAGCGTGTGCTCCGAGGCCAGCTCCTTCTACAACTTCTGCAGCAGGAACAAGGACAAACTCACCGCCCTGGAAAGGTGGAAGATCAAGAGAATCCAGTTCGGGTTCCACAGGAGAGACTCGGAGGCAGCCGACGGCGGCGGCGAGCAGGGCGCGGCGGGGGCCGAGCGGGCGCCCCGCGTGTCCGCCGCCGGCCTGCCGGCCTACCAGGCCTGGAAGCTGCAGCACCAGAAGAAGGTGGGCGGCGAGAACCGGGAGGAGGTGGCGGGGCTGGGCAGGGGCGAGGCCGCCGCCCTGGCCCGGAAGCGGCAGCGGAGGCTGCGGCTGCTGGAGGGCAGCAGGCGGACGCTGCCGGACAGCCGGTCCGCGGGCGCCTCGGCGGGCGGCGGGAGCGTCCCCGCGTCCGCGCCCTGCTCTGCGGCCGCCTCGGTCAGCGCTGATGGGGACGCGGCGTCGGTGCTCAGCTCGCACGCGTCTCAGGCCACGAGCGGCGCCGCCACGCCGCTGCCCAGCCTCCCGGCGGGGCTGGGCGACCCCGCTTCCATCGCCAGCATCCAGAGCTGGATCGCCAGCGTCGTCAGCGAAACTCTCGCCCAGAAGCAGAGCGAGATGCTGCTGCTGTCGCGCCCGCCCTCCGCGGCCGGCTGCCCCGGGGATGACCAGGGCTCCGTGCTCAGTGGCCAGAGCACCTCCTCCCTGGGCCTCCCGCCCCCGAACCTGGCCAGACGCAGCTCCGACGCGCGGTCCACACTGTCCTGCGGCGGCTCGCCGGACGCCGGGGCGGGGGGCACAGGGCGCCGGGCGCCGGGGCCCAGCAAGCCCGTCTGTGGCCTCTTCGCCGAGCACGTCGACCTGAAGGAGCTGGGCCGGAGGGAGAGGGAGACGCAGCTGGAGCTCCGGGAGACGATGTCCGCGTACCGGGTGGAGAAGCTGGCCTCCGACCACACGCGCAGCAGCCTCTTCAAGAAGAAGAAGAAGGTCAAGGGAGGCGCGGGCGCGGGCGGCGGGGAGGAGGACGCCGACAGCGCCGGCGGGAGCTTCCCGCATCCCTCCCGCGGCGATTCCCGGAGGCCGGACGCGGACGCCGGCTGCTCGCGGGCCGCGGCGGACCGCCCAGCGCGCGGCGCCGCCGACGTGGACAGCAGCGTTCGCGAGTGGCTCAGCGGCCTGGGGGCAGGGGACGGATCCCCTCCGCGCAGCGGCTGGTCGGGCGGCTCCCGCGGGGGGCGCAGCAGAGCGTCCCTGCTGCAGACGGAGTCCAGGTCCAGCTACAAGTTCTCCAGGTCGTGGCTGGAGGAGCAGGACGCGCACGCCCGCCGGGGCGGCGGCGGCTCGGCGACGAGCAGCTCGCGGGTGTCCGCCGCCGCCGCCGGGGAGGCCAGCGAGACGCGCGCCTGCTCCCGCGCCACGTTCCGCGAGGCCTCCGGCTCCCGAGAGCCCAGCCCGGAGCCCTACGTCTTCCGCCGGACCCCCGAGCCCCGCGCAGGGACGGAGTCCCCGGAGCCGCGGCGTCCGGACTGGGCCGGGCCCGGGGACCGCGAGCACGAGGAGGAGTCCTCCAGGTGGGACTTCTCCGAATTTGGAGCCAAGAGGAAGTTCACCCAGAGCTTCGCGAGGTCCGAGGAGGAGGGCGAGAGGGCGAGGACGGAGAGCAGGGAGGAGGGGCGCTTCGCCTCGGCGCGGCGGGCGCAGCACCGCACGCGCACCGCCGGCGAGCAGCAGGAGGAGGCGGACGACGAGGCCGTCATCGCCGCCTGGCGACGCCGGCAGGAGGCGACCAGGACGAAGCTGCAGAGGAGGAGGGAGGATTAGGCAGGCGAGGCGGGCCGGGGAGAGGCGGAGACCACAGCGCGAAGCCATCGGCTCAGTGCGGGGCTCAGGGCAGCTTGCCACTGGCCATCAAGGGACGGGGATGTAGACAGGGTTTGGGGGGGGGCAGAGGCGCAGGGAGAGGCGCCAGGTGGCGGGGGGGGGGGGGAGCGGTCCCTGGGAGGGGCTGGACCAGCGGACACCACTTCCAGTTGTCCATCGTCCTCTGAGCTGTGCGGCTTCATTCCGTGTCTGACGGTGTTGGCCGCAGACTGGGGGTGAGCCTGCGAAGGCGGAGAGCTCGTGTGGACGCCGGCTTGCAGGAAGGCGGGGGACTCAGGACGGGTTCTGCGCGCAGCGGTTCTGTCACGAGACCCAGGGGACCTACCCGGCGGCAAGTCTCATCCGGTCCACAAGGCGGAGTTCTGGTCTCTGCTTCTCAGTGTTTTGGATCTGCATTAAAATCGCATGTTGTCTAATATTTCTTTTTTATTCTGGTCACTTTTCCTTTTAAAAAAATTTTTTTGTTTGCTTCCTTTCTTGAAGCATATGCTAGACACTGGGCAGAAATCAAGACAGACGAGAACTTGCCCTGAAGGAGCTAATAGTTTTATCAAAGGAGCTAGGCAGCAGACGAGGAGCTTAGACTGTTTCGAATACGGCTTATTCACCTACGTCTGCCTGCCCGCCCGTCTGTCCGTCTCTCCCTGCTGGCGTGCAAGCTCCACGGAGCAGTCATGCTTCACTGCTGTGTTCCTGGTACCTAGGAGCCACGTCGAGCATACAAGGCCCCTCCGACAAACATTCGTTGTGGCTGAAAAAAATAAGGTGACTCGGTAGAAAACGGTGGGGAGCGGGGGGGGGGGGCTGATTACTTTAGACAGGAAGCATTTCTCTGCCGAGGTAATAATTGAGTTGAACCTGAAGGGTGAGAAGGGGCTTGCTAGGCAAGGACCCGAAGGAAAGAGCCCACGAGGAAACTAATGAGGACACTGAGGCTTAGGAGCTGAAACCGTGAATTACCCAAGGCCGTATGGCTGCCGCGTCAAGGCCAGAATTCAAGCTGGGACAGTGTGATTTCAGAGGCCACACACCTCGCAGGGACATGAGGTCTGTGACGTGCTCAGGGCGATGCCTGGCGCATAATGATCGCTCAGTAAGCATCTTTGACGTCCTCGACTGGACTAAGTTTGTAAAGCGATCCTGCTTTAAAAGCACGGGATGCTAGACGAGCCAGTTAATCAACGATTCAGCACAGATCATTTTTAGGATCCAAAGACGTCAGTTCGTTTCCGTGTAGTTTCGGAGTGATCTGTGCCTCTTTTTCTTCGCTGATGAGTGGGTGAGATGCTCAGGGCGCGATGGGAGAGAGGACGTCACAGGATTCTCACAGTGGGGGCATGCTGAGCATCTGTGCGGGGCACGGCAGTCCAGCCCGCACTCGGGAGAGCAGCCCTCACCTACACTGACGGCTGGCAGAGTTGCCGAAAGCATTTGTCCCCAAGCCTCAATGACACTGCAAGAGCTTCCATTGGGCCAGTCTCAACAACTGTCCCCCTGCTCCGAGGCTGAGGTGGAGGGGACGGGAGGGGACGGGAGGGGACGAAAGGGGACGGGAGGGGAGGGAAGAGCTGCCGTGAGGCCCTCGTGGCCCTGCTCTGAGCCAGCTCCAGCCAGCGGGCTCACACCTCATTCACAGGGCAGCCGAGAGCTGTTGGGAGAGCAGGCGTTCCTCAGGGAGGCCAAAGGACAGGCGGCAGGCATGACTCATGCCCTGTGCAGGACATTGAGAACATGCGGCTTAAGTGGGTCATCGTCTTGTTAACGCTTCTGGAACAGGAAGACAATGCAGCTGCTTCCTGGTCCCCACCCAGGAGGCCGCAGAGATCTGCCATTCTTCTTTCTGGAATTCCCTTCGGAGAGGCAGCTGCCCACCACTCCGCCATGCTCTGTGTGGCCCTGCTGACACACACAAGCCTGCGAAGCCAGCGGCGATGTCCCCATTTTACAGATGGGGAGTCAGACTTGGACACCGTGCCCAGAATCACGACGTAATTGGAAAGACAAGGATCTGAACCTCGGTGTATCTGATTTGAAACCCACTTTTTCTACACACCATTTTGCCTTTAAGAAAGATCCTCCAGGGAGGATTAAAACCACAATGGCAGGGAGATCTGGAATCTGCGACCGGGGCTGCCGACAGACTGGCCGTTCCGAAGATACAGTCCCCGAACAAAGCCCGTGCACGAGTTGGCCTGCCACCGTCCTCCGTGCTAACTGCTCACTAATAAACAGTCCAGTGCGAAAGCGTGTGGGGAAGATGAGAAGCACGGGCCCCAGGGACTGCTGTGAAATAGAAGCTCTACTTAAAAGACGGGATGTTCAAAGAGGCTAAGGTTCCCGCACGCTCTCTCTTCCCGACTCCTGGGGGACAAGCCTTCATTCTGGGGCGTCACAATATTGGTGTCTTTCAGACAGCTTTCTCCTTTTAAAGCTGCACGGCACAGGTAGCTATGTAGCTCTGGATTTGTTACAAAGGCTGCTGAGGGAGGTGGCACAGAGCTGGAGGGGTGTGTGTGTGTGTGTGTGTGTGATGGGGCGAGGGGAGGGAGAGAGATTAGGCAAATCTCTCATCCTCAGTCTCTCCGATGGGCCCCGATGAATGGGGACCTCAGATACAGCCAAAATGTGGACAAACAGGTCTCGCACGAGCCCTCCTTGGGAGACGTGTATTATACCGCACTTACAATGGACGGTGGTTGGGACCTGCCGATAAAGGTCCCCCTCGTTGCTGGCCTCCATTCTTTCCTTCTCTCATTCAACGAGCGTTTACGGAGCACTTACTGGGGGACGAGAATTGTTGCAGGTGCTGGAGATGCAAAGATGGATGAAACGCGGTGTCTCTTTCTGAAGAGTCTGAACACAGTCCGGTGAGTTCTCTAACAAAGAAAGGCTCTCCAGAGCCTCGAGCACACTTCGGCTTCAAATCCCAGCCGTAGACGCATTCCTTTGAGTTAAGGACCGGCTACAGTGAAAATGTCTGTGAATTAGAGATAACTCAGTGGCACGGATTAGCCAGTGTCCCTTTGAAATGAGACAGACGCGGAGGAAGTAAGTTTTGATGAGAAATATCAAAAGGTCCAGGAGCCCGGATACTGTGTTAGAGGAATAGCAAGGCCAATGGCGGGGCCATCTGCAAATCAGGAGAGGCCCTCCTTCCCACCTTCCTTCTCCGCTCTTCTCAGCCTCTCCAGGTGTCTGTGTCTGAGTGTGCCGCAGGGCGTCACAGGGCAGGCCACGGCTTCCTGCCGCGTCCGGGCCTCCGCTACCCAAAATACGTGTGTTTTTACAGACTGCGTGGCAGCGGTTCACCTAAGCTGATCAGGGCTTTTTATTGGACCATGAAAATTGCGGAATTTTAGGTGATAATATTTACTGGACACAAAAACATAGTGTTTGCTATGATGGTACACTGGGTGACTTTTTTCAATCGCATTTACTGTAATAAAATATTTTCGTCACCCCATAATGATAGCGATATGAAAGAGGCACCCTTAAGTCTGGCTTTGCAGGCCTGACTGTGGGTGAAATCTCAGCGTGAGGTCGAGTCGGTCCAGGTGAACGCCACGTGATGGCGAATGAATGGGTCAGCCATTGGATTCCCAGGGTGCCCCCGCTGTCCCCCACGCCTGGCAAAGCCAGCAGTGCTCCCTACGAAAGGCAAATGAGCAGAACAAGCTCATTCCATGCAGACCATTCTGACTCTCCTTCCCTTTGGCCCGTAAAATGTCATTTCATTATCGTGTCATCTATTCACGTGAGATGACAATCATACCGTTTATGTCATTATGTTAAAGTTAGGAAACAATCTAGAAAATTTGAGAGTAGAACAGCATCGGATATAATACTTTCATCTTGTTGTTATGGAAAATTATGTTTCTTCGAGCCTGAAGCTTTAGGTTAATTTTCAGAACTCCACCTCTTGACTTCCCCCAAAGGCGGCTGTGTTGGCTGTACCCCGAGCTATCCCCGCACCTCTCCACAAAACCCCGCGACCGATCTTTGAGCGCCTGCACCCCAGCCGGCTTCCCAGGGCTCGCCGAGGCCTCCCTGTGGAGAAGCCAGCGCGCCTCAGCTTCGGATTCTGCACAGTCTCAGCGTTTGAGCGACAGCCAGCGGAAGACATGTCAACCGCCACTTTACAGGCGGAACAACAGGTTCAGGAGTTCAATGAATCACGGTTGACCAACTAGGAAAGACATGGTAGGGAACCCAACTTGTACTTGGACCCCCAACCCCACAATTTCTCCACTGTGCCGTCTGAACGATTTTAGTTACAGATCCAAAGCAAGATGTGAAGGCTTTTCAATTTTTTAATTAAAAAATAACTCGATAATTAAAATGTGCCTATTGCAACATCAAAGGCTTTTTTTTTTCCTGTTATGGGTCAGCAACACGATTTCCCACAATTTTCACCTTCACTCACCCTCTAGTTGTTAGGCACGTTCTATAAAATTATCAATTTTCTTGGGGTGATTTTGAAAATTTCCTCCTTAAATGGGATTCCGGTTTTCCTCAAGAACACCTTTGCAATTCCCAGCCAACACAGTTTCCCTCTAGGCTTTTCTGGGTGGCGATACCTTTTTGTCACCTTCTGAGTCTGGGCAAGAGTTGGACTTGAGGTTCCCAAAAGCGTGCAGGTGTCTCTTTGATCGGATATGACTACACTTCATGGTCACCTATGGGTCTGACCACCATGATTACTCTAAAAAGTGTTCTGTTCTTTTTTGCAATAAGAACCTGCATGCCTCTATAAAACACCCAATCATTCATGTTTGTTTGTTTATCAAAGTCCATTTTACTTCTCTGTATGATCGTGCGGTGGTCCCTGAATGTCACCAGTGTGGTTCAGGGCCACCATTGGTGGAATGTCACGGGCGCTATGCTAGATGTTCTTTATACATTCTCATATTCCATATTCGCCACAGTCTAACGACGTAAGTATTTCTACCCCATGTCGCAGACAAGGAAAGGAGTTCAGAGAAGTTTAATTACTTGCTCCAGGTCACACATCTAGACAGGCAGGACTGTCCTCAAGACACTTTGCTGCCTAAATCTGGAGCCAACGCCCTCTCCCACTCCCTGCTCAGCCCCCCAATCACAAAACGCTCCAGCAGGTATGGCTTGGCATTTTGGAAGTCCACAGACTTTTCTGATATTCCTAATTTATTATATCTACCATTCCCAGACCCCCAAATCAAGGACTAATATCATAAATAAACCCTGGGCACAAAATTTTATATCGAATGATCTATAACACTGATGTCTCTTCCTTTGGAGGTTCTGATCATGGCTGGGGTCATTTTCTGTTTGTTTCTTTTTCCTCTGGGGAGGCATATTCCCTCTGAAAGCGTCCATTATTTTCTGGGCCAATTACCTGGTTTGGCTTTAAGCCTGCCGTGGGTATCACATGAGCTTCCTCAGAGTTGTTTGTGCACACCGTAAACATTAATACCTACTGCTTGAGGGTGTTGGTGGGATGTGAGCACAGCCTTTCTTAGTAATGCCACCACCAGCTTTCTTAATTAAGATGCTGGGACTCGATGTCATGGGTGCTTTGAAGGAGACAGAATGGAGACGGAGCCTGCTGATGCTGGTCTTCAGAGGAGGTGCCCTTGTCACCATGCCTGTGGACGAGAGCTGTACCTGTCAGAATCACGGGCTGCAGCTAAAGGATGCTGATGAGATCGGTAACTTCCGCTGTTGCTGAGAACAGAGCCCCTGCTTGACAACTCTGGTCTGGAAAACGCAACGAGAACAGGAAAGCCCTCTGTGTTGGAAGGGCTTCCTGCAAGGCGGACAATTTCCAGCTTGGAGAAGACAAAACGACACTCATCGATCGGTCAGAGTAGACGAAGAAGCGTGAACTTGGGTGATTCAAGAACTTTAGACTTCTTTCGATAACCTTGTTGAGTTGTCCCTCTATTACCAAAAAAAGGAGAAAAAATAAAAAATTTCACCGAAGTAAATTTAAAACATACACAAAACTACAAGAGGAAAAGAAAAACGATCTGTAATCATACCACCTGGGGATAGTGTATAAATAAATATACACTTTTTATGTATTTGAGATCATATTATACAGACTATTTTTAAACTTAATTTTTACTTAATATTTTTTCATGGAAGACATTTCCCTGCAACATGATGTTTAATGACTTCACAGTAGTCTGTCTTTGGGCTGACTAATTTATTTTACCAATCCCTATTATTGAATAATTATGTTCCTGGTTTTTCCTATTATAAACAATGAGATGGATCACCTCATACACACATGGGTGTATGTGTGTCCAGTTATTTCTTCAGGATAATTTCCCGTGAAGTCATTACCTGGATGCATACATACTTAAAAACAAAAACTTCTTTGTAGCGTTTAGTCGACTGCCTGCCAGAAAGGTGGCATAAATTCGATACCAGTGATGGCACCTGGCTCTCCTCGGTCCCACCTGTGCCAGGCATCATGGGATACCTTCCCCCTTGACAATTAATACTGCGAGGCTAATGATGGCTGAGGTTATTCACCGCCGGCTGTGTGCCGGGTACGGGCTAGTGCTTTATTAGACCTAGTGCCATTTTTAGGTCCTCCGTCGGCCCAAGCAACTGAGACCACACTTGTCGTCCCAGCCTGTCGTCCACTGCTCCCACAGAGACTGGAGACCGTAACCTCGGCGCCGATGACCCCCTCCTCCAGCTGACAGTGCTCACGTGTCAGCCACGCTTCCTCACCCATATCCTCCGGACACTCTGTCCGTCCTTGCCCTGCCTGCCCCCCGCCGCTGCCCGCCTTCCCCTCCCCCCCGTGCCAGGCCCCTCCCCACAGACCCCCCCACTCTCCCACCGTGGAGGAACCCGCTCTTCCTACAGAATGCAGCTTCGGTTGCCACCCGCTCCAGAAGTGGCTGTTCCCGTGCCGGCCCCCACCGCAGGGCCACGTGCCATTTCTGCTGGGAGAAACAGCTGCAGGCAGGAGGCAGAAATCAGTGGTGAGGAGAGCAGAGGCAAGGGGCTGCTGATTTTTGTTATTATCTCTGTAGTTTTATTTATCTTTTAAAATGATGTACATGTAAAACAGCTATTACTTTGATAAAAATAGAAATTTAATTTTAAAAAGAAAAAAACAGGTGTAGAAAGTATCCATAACTTTCCCAATCACAGAATAAAATGGCGTCTCATTGTTTTGCATTTTTTTTTGTATTACTGCTGAATTTGACTTTTTTCCCTCATATATTTAAAGACTGTTGGCATTTCATAATTTGTAAATTGTGTCGTTTTCAGTTGCTATGTCCTTTTCACTTTGGGTTATTTATCTTTTGACTAATCTGTAGACATTCTTTAGTTATAATGCACTTAGAGTCCATCATATATCTTGTAGACGGTTTCTTCAGTTTATTTTCTTATAATTTTGTTCATGATGTTTTTCAGATATACAAGTTTTATGTTTTTATATACTCAGAAATTTCAGTCATTTTTCTTTATGGCTTCCGCTTTGAAAATCTTTTCCTATTCAGTAATTCCCATTTGTGTTTATAGATACAGTGATACATACATTTGTATATGCAGTTGTTCATATGCTGCTTTGTATTTTTATAAGGTTGCTAATGATGCCTCTTTTCCACTCTCAACTTTAATGATTTCTGTCTTCTCTCTTTTTCCTCCTGCCCAGTCAGCTAAAGATTTGTTACTCAAGTTTGCCTTTTCAAAACAACAACTTTTTTAAATCGATTTTTGTTTTTCTATTCTATTTCATTTATTTCTGCTCTAATATTTACTATTTCCTTCCTTCTTCTTGCTTTGTGTTTACTTTGCTTTTCTTTTTTCTAGTTTCTTAAAGTGGAAGGTAAGGTTATTGATCTGAGGTCACTCTTTTTTAATACAGGTGTTTACAGTTATAAATTTCCCTCTAAGTACTGCTTTACCTGCATCCCATGTGTTGTAGTGTGTTGTGGCTTCATTTTCATTCATCTCAAAGTGTTTTCTAATTTCTCTTATGACGTCTTTGACCCATGGATTGCTTACTTGGGAGTATGTTGTTTAATTTCTTCCCATTCCATCTGTTATTGATTTCTAGTTTAATTCCACTCTGGTCAGAGCGCGTACTTTATATAATTTGTTTTTAATTTACTGGGTCTTGTTTTATGGCCTAGCACACAGCCTATCCGGGAGATGTGCTCTCAAGAAGAACGTGCACCCCGCTTTTGTTGGGCATGGTGCTCTGGGGATGGCTGTTAGGTCTAGTGAGCTTACACTTCATTCGACTTTTCTATTTCCTTGGGGACCTTCTGTCTGTTATTCTATGTGGTATTGCAAATGAATCTGCCATGGGTTTTGGCTTATTATTTTTTATGCCTTTTCAAGGTAATTTTAGCTTTTTATGTTTTCCGAGAAAATTATTTACTTAATGCAAAATTTCAAATGTATTGCATAAAGCATACTCATAAATCTTAAACATTCCCTCTGTATTTATGGCTATATTCTCTTTCTCATGCTTAATGTTCTATATTTATTCATTTTGTTTTTGATTATGTAGTAGATTATTTACTTTCTTGTATTTTGTCAAAATAAACAACTGTATTTTCACTACTTGTTTTCCAATTAATACTGCCTGTTTTATTTTTATTAATTCCTTCTTCTTACTTTCCCTGGGGTTGTCCTATTGTTCTTTTGCTAACATTTTGAATAAACACTTAATGTACTAAACTAAAACTGAAAATCAATCCTCAGAAGCTGCTGAAGTAATAGCACACAAGCAATCTGTTACAAATGCCGTGGCAGTTAATAGAGGCAAGGCTTGGGTGAATCAGTCATTGGGTAAGTTGGTCATTAGGTTAATTGATGATCCAGTACATACATTCATTTTTTTTGCAATTGGCATGCTGGCTTTTGGAAAGTTGGTTTGCTTCGCTCAAGAAGTGAAGTGATAGGTAAAGGGGAGTTGGAAATAAGAGAGACAGAAGCAAGCGCGGGGAAGGCACATCTTAGCGCGGTCCATCGATGATGGGTGGTCTTCTCACTTCTGACCTGCCCAGGTGTCCCCACTGTGGAGACAGATGTCTCGGGCTGGCTCAGCCAGCTGCGAGGACCAGGTGAATCACATAGCCAACTCTCCCCAATTCCACACTCACCTGGCATGTTTCCGATTATAAATGAGCTTCTCCGGTGGTCTTCCTTCAGAGAGAGACTTTGTAAGCCAAGCGTCAGCAGTGCCTAGTCAGCTGGGTGGGTATAAATCTAAATGTGCATTAATAAATGGACATCCTTGTCTTCGCGTCTGTATTTTATGAGCCTCAGAAGTGGGAGTCGACGCCTCTGAGTCTGAGCACCCCCGGATCCTGGTAATATGGATTTTTCGCAGCAACTGTGGGTGATGCCCGGACCCATTTCTGTCCGGAACTCATCCAGGTGGCTCTGCACCTTTGTTTTACGTGTCTGTAATCTGTAAACACACAGTTGAGGAAGACTCTACAGTTAAAGAATGGACTTCAAATACCTGTAGACAAGAGAGAATAAGATTTTTATTGTATATTTTATATAAAAGT
>CM053517.1:1647226-1712517 GCA_028627145.1 Eidolon dupreanum
ATGCACGCACACACACCCACATGCACGCGCACTCACGCATGCACGTGCTCACACATGAAATGAGCCTCCCAGAAATGTTGCTTTCATTGCTGCCCAGAAAAAGCAGGGATGGTGCGTGTGACATGTGACGTTTCTCTGACTCCATGGGGCCTGGAGTGGGAGGCGACAGGGACGTGTCGGAGGCGGGAAGACAGCTCTGCGGGCCCCGGGGGTCAGGAGAAGCTCCCCTCCTCCCCCTGCACCTTGCCCCCAGCCCGCAGGCGGGAAGGGGAACCGGATGTTCTGCCATGCCCGAGCGCCTGTTGGGCACCTTGACATCACCCAAACCGAAACACGTCAGGTGTGGTGTCTCCGGGCTGGGCTTGGGAAAAGATGGGTAAATATGTTTAGCTGCGTTTTTAATTTACATAATATTCTTTAATAGAGAAAATACTTTTAATTTTCTAAGAGACAGCATTTCCCAATTGACTTATAACTCGAGCAACACATTCCTCTTGATTTCGTCTCGCTTCACACTGTTCTTAAGATGGATTATCCCCCGGCTTTTCCCCCCAAGAATCTTTTCTGCACTATTTTAATCACCTTAGGAGGTAGACAGACTCTTCAACCATGGAACTTTGTCATCGGCCTCAACCCGTATGAACCGCTCCCCCCATCCTGAGCCTCATTCCAGGCAGCCCCCAGGGTCCCGCGTTTGCTGCCTGGCTAGGGTCCGTGTGTTGCCACACGATGCGTGTGCACCACTGACCCGTGTGTAAGTGTGCATCCAGCCTGCACGGTGAGCACCACGCTGGTGTGTGCCGTGTGCTCTCACTTGGCTCATCCAATGCGGTGTTTTGAAGACCCATCCCAGCACTGCACGTTTCTCGATTCCTATCTCGGATGCCATGTGGCATCTCAGATCCTTTGCACTGGCTGTGGAGGGTCTGGAATTAAACCGCGAGATGCCCCAGGCCCTGGGATCGTAGTCGGTTACCAACTCTGCAGGATTTTTTTGTTGCTTTATGGAGATGTAGTTCACATTGTTCGGAAGTCACACACTGAAAGCGTGCGAGTCAGTGCCATTTGGCATAGTCGCAAGGCTGTGTGACTCTCGGTACTAACTACTCCCAAATACCATCACCACCGCGAAGGCAGCCCCGTGCCCACTGGCAGTCACTCTAGCTCCCTCTGCCCCCAGACTCCGGCGACCTCTGGTCTAGTCTGTCTCTATGAATTCACATATTTTGGACACTGTATAAACGGAATCACACAAACTGTTGCCATTTGTAACTGGCTTCTTTCACTTAACACGTTTTCAAGGTTCCACAATGAAGCAAGTATCAATATTTGATCCTTTTACTGGCCGAGTAATATTCCATTGCATACATGTTCATATTTTGCTTATGCTTTGGGACTATAGAATTTAAAGTGCATTACTCCTGGTACCTAAACTACAGGCAGTTTTGAAATTGTCTTATATACTTTCTGTCAAGTAAGTAGAATAAGTTACATCTATTTTTTCAAAACAATTTAGACATCTAGGCAAAATGAAGGGGAAAAAGAGAAAAGATTTGAGGAAAGATAGGAATGTTCTGTATCTTTCTATCCTTTCCGAAAAATGGAATTCTAGGCAAACCAGAAATGTTTTTCCACTTTTTTTTTTACCTGGGCCAGTAAGTACTGAATCAAGAATGAATGATGAGTGAGTGACAGCCATCAACTCTCTCTCTCTCTCTCTCTCTCTCTCTCTGTGTCTCTGTCTCTGTCTGTCTCTGTCTCTCTCTGTCTCTGTTTCTCTCTCTCTCTCTCTCTCTCTCTCTCACACACACACACACACACACACACACACACACCTGCTCCCGCCCACGCTGGCCCCCTTTTCTGTAAGCGGCTGAACAGGCAGCAGGGGGGAGAGCTGCGGGAGAGGTCAGCGGCTACGTTGAATTGCAGGTCGGCGTCCCAGCGGCGGGAGGGAAGGGCAGGTGAGGGCAGCGAAAGGCCGGAGGGCCTTGGAAGGCGGCCGGCTCCAGGAAAGGGACCTGCTCTTACTGTCACTGCTGCTAATAAAGCAGAAGTGCTCAGAGCTCTCCTCCAACCAGTGACAAGTTCTGGGATATTGCTGTTCCTTTATTGGTTGTTGAAACCAAATAAAAATCCAATTAAAGTTTAATCCCCCTCATAACCCTCTTCCCGGCCTGGAGCGGGGCCAGTGTCCCCCTGCTCTGCACGTCCATCCCCTCAGTGCGGGTGGCGTTTGCGGGGGGCGGGGGGCCAGCTCTGGCCACAGCGAGGAGCACTGGGAGCTCTGGGGTCTCCATGGCAACCAGGGAAAGCTGCTCGATATTCCAGCTATGTGACCCGGGCCGTGCGTGTCCCCAGGCTCCCAAAGGGTGCCGGACGTAAACACCGGGAGGCCTGCAACCACACACACCGCGGTCGCTGAGGCCCCTCCGCCCAGGACGGAGCCTGCAGCGACAGGCCGACCCAGCTCACACACTCGTCCCCTCAGCTCTCCTTTCAGTTACCACGGGAAGGAGTGGACGAATGAATGAACGAATGAAGATGTTTTCAGCTGCTTCCTATTTTTAAGCAGCATCCATCCCTCTTTCATTTTATTCCTTCCTTCCTTCCTTCCTTCCTTCCTTCCTTCCTTCCTTCCTTCCTCCCTCCCTCCCTCCTTTCCTTCCTTTCTGCCTTCGTTTTTTTTTTTTCTACGACATCCAAATTACCTAGGACTTCCCGGGCACCACCCTGATGCTGGCGGATGCAACCCCCTGTGCTGGGGGTTGGTTACCCGCTGGCCACTGACGTAAATGCAGAATTGAGTTTTGCTCCTTGAAATGCACCAAATTCTCTACGAATGCAAACCAAGGGTCTCCTCCTCTAAATCAGACAAAACTCAGAGGTGGGGCCAGGGCCAGGGGGAGCCCAGAGGGTGAATGAACGCTAGCATCAAGCACAGGCTTCAAGGTCAAGTCGCTCCTTAAGAAAAGCCCTTGAGGTGACATGACAGCATCACAGGTAAAGCCCGGGCGGGACCAGAGTCCTCCTCAGGTGCGAGCCCCTGCTCCGCCACTCACGCAGACACTCGCTGGGCATTTCTGTGTCTGCAAAGTGGCCTTGGACACTACGGAGATGGATGAGACCAGAGGCCGCCCGGGAGAGGCCTGCAGGCTAGCAGGGGACACCGTGTGGAAACGGATCGTCACCCGACGAGGTGGCAAGACCCGCCACACAGACGTGACGTGCAGATGGTCCGGGGGAGGTGGCGGGGTGGGGGTTCTCAGTGGAAGGACACGGCTCAGTGCGGGTTTGGGGGAGCGGAGATAAGATCAGAAAGGACGTTAAAATGTGAGAATGGAGAAGAGGAGACGAATTTGAGGGGGGCTGTTTTGCAATCCGTCTTTAGTCTCCTTTGAAAAAGGCGCAACCTCTTCGAAGGTGCCCCCAAACTTAGCATTTGAGGCAGTGTGGCTCTGCTCGCGTGGATGGGAGTTTTTCATTAAAAGTCAAGAGACTTAATCGTGGCGTATCTTCTGCGGTAAGGTCAAGAGAAGAGGGTGTGGAAACCGCGCTTTGTTGAGTTATTTTTCGCTTTGTTTATAAAATGTAACGCATATTCTGAAGCTGCGATGGAGCCAAAACAGCTTCTCGTGCCTCCACCCCACAAGGAGCTGAGCAGAGTCAAGCGCCCGGGCTTTGAAGTCCTGAAGCGGGAGCTCTTTTTCCCGGGAGCCTGTCGAGTGCTCGGCTTGGCCGCGGGCAGGTAGAGGCAGGTGTCGCGCTGCCCAGGTGTCCCGTGCCCACATTCTTCAGAGCGGGGGCAGAGGCTGACGGAATGTGCCCCCTGCTTGGATGAGCGCGGGTCGCTCCGTGGAGCCCGGAGCCAGCCAAGGGCGTCCTCGGCAGCGTCTTGGTCCCGCAGTAGCCGCATGTGGCCTGAGTGTCGCTCTCTGAGACAGACTTTCTACCCTCCTCCCCCAGCTTTTAAAACGGTTGTCGTTTTCCGGACAAGATTGGGCTTAAGCGGAGGAAGTGCTTGGCGAAGTTGCTGTTAAGAGGAGAAAATGGGGAGGGGGGAAGGAGGAGGAAAAGTGGGGGGAGCCTGGAAAAAGGGGGAGGGAGAGGTAAAGAGACAGGAGAAGCAAAGAGTTTAAACAAAATAAAGAAGGGACACGCAGCAGGCAGTGTGATTACGGACGCCGCCTGGGGTGGGGGGCTCTCTCCTGGTGCTCTCGCTTCTCCCAGTGGCCTCCAGTGTCACCTCCCAGCCAGACCAGCCGTGCTCCCCCAGGGAAAACCCACGGCCACTCCCTGCTGTCGCTCTGTCGCTGAACCGGTCCTGTCTTTCTTCACAGCAGTTATCACCCTCTGTCACGCTATGTTTACCGGTTTGCTTTTTTTCCTCAGGGGAATGAATGTACACGTCACCAACATGGGGACGTTACTGTTTTCCTTTAAAAAAAAAAAGTGCTATAAATTTTTATTTCAACCTCAAAAAAGGAGGCCTGAGAATTTTCAGAACTAATTAGTACAGAATAAGAGCAAAGTCCAATGAGAAGCGACATTTTTAGTAGGATTATTTCACTTGGCTGATATAAACATCTAAAATTCTGCAATGTTTTATTTGTCAGTGACTGACTCAGCTCTGTCTTGGGCATTTGCATAACATCTTAAGAATTATTAAAGGATGTTGCCTGTCTCCTTTTTTATGGAGGAATAATTCACATATAACATTATGCTATTGTACAATGTATTTGTGTACATTGTGAAATAATCCCCACAATGAGTCTAGTGAACATCCATCACCACAGTTACAAAAAACTGTCTTTTTCTTGTGATGAAAACGTTTAAGATGTACTCTTAGCAACTTGCAAACATGCAAGGCCACAATATTAACTGCAGCCACCTTGTTACATTGCATCCTGTAACTTACTGATTTCATAACGGGAGGTTTGTCACTGTGGTCCCTCACTCATTTTGTCCACACCCACCCTTCACCCCTGGCACCCACCAATCTGTTCTCTGTGTCTATCAGTTTGAGGTTTTTTTGGTCATTGTTTTGTTTAGAGTCCACATATAAGTGAAATTATACAATATTTATCTTTTTGTGTCTGATTTCATTTAGCATAACACCCTCAAGATCCATTCATGTTGTCGCAAATGGCAAGATTTCATTCTTTTATATGGCTGAATAATATTCCTCTCTCTCTATTTTTTTTCTTTTTATCTCTCACAAGGCCAATGAATAAAGCCAAAAGTCTGGCTTCTCGAGAGTGGTACAAAGGTACAGAGCAAGAACAACTCCCAAATCTTTAGCCATTTTGTGGGTTTTGGGGACCTTGAACTGTGTCTGTAGGTTGGTTGGTTTACTGCTGGGCAGTAGCCACATCGTCAAGTCGAACACGTGTCAGGGCAGAGTGCACCCGTCCGCAGCAGGCCCTCAGGGTTCGTGCCCTGACAATCTGGGGCCGACAGTGACCAGGCCTTTCATACAAAGATCTTTGTGGAGGTCACTGTCACATTCTTCACCAAATTTCCTTTTTCTTTTCCTGGCTGTTCTGAGTCTTCTGATCCTCACTCAAACATCTTGTCCTGTTCCATTACTATACTAGCCACGCTCTCCCAGGTCAAACTTTCAGTTGTCAGTTTATTTCCTGGGAGTCTGTCAGGAGGAAGTGAGATGTTTCAGGTCTGAGCTGACCTGCAGAGCAGGGAGGGCCCCTCACCATCCAATGTCCACGTGGCACACGAGTAGCTGGATACCTAGAAAAGTGTCCCCCCACCTTGGATGGTTAACAGTTATTATTGTCCAGGTTCTATATTTTCTCTTAAGAATAAGAAAATAGCAACCTTCTTGTTTGTAGTCAACAAATATAAAACCCCAAAACTGGTTTTTACATAGTTTTTAAACAAACAGAACTGTATCCAATAATAAATTTTTGTTCCAAATAAGACTAGCTTGAGAGTATTTTAAGCCAAAATTAAAATTCCAGAGATATTTCTGAAGTACAATAAACACCATTAAGCCAAGAGCTCTCTTTTAAGTTCTCGGTTTGGTTATCTCTAGGGGACAATCCTAATTTGCTAAATAAGAAATCAGGACACAGACAGGCCACTGCTCTGGTTGGCATGTCAGGGCCTGCCCCCTGACGTGCCTGCCCAGCGAGCTCCTATTCATCCTGCAAATCCCAAGTCTCCTCCACTGGCTCCTGTCCCATCTCCACACCAAATAAGGTCATATGCTCCCTTATAGTTGGAACATCTTGTGATTATTACACGTCAATCACCAAATTGTAATTTATTATTTTCTTTGTAAGATCCTTGAGGGCAGGGATTATGTCATAGTTACCTCAAGATCGCACTGGCCTGGCTTAGGGGCCGGCATGGCATGGAGCAGCCAGTAAATGCTGGTGGAATTGAATTGAATGGTAATAGAGAATGTTTTCTCACTTGAGAGTTTAATTTTACGACGTCTTACAATTACATAAAGTGACTTCATATTTACTTATATATTTAACAACTATCCTTTATTCAAAAGATAAAATTACATGAAATCAGAGTGTCCTGCAACATCCTAGGCATAAGGCCATATGGCTTCACAGTCACATGACACCAGCATCTCGGATTTCCTGATGTGACAAAACGAGGAGCTCACTGGCATTCGATAGAAATGTCAGACAAAGTCGTGGGGGAGGGACAGGGTGCGGGGGGTTGTTTCAACTAATTTCAGTTGCCAAAGGGAAATGATTCACATCTAAGTGATTTGCTTTGACTCTGACATTATTTTCCCAGCACAGATCTGGTCATACAGTCTAGTAATCAGTTTAATACCTTTGGGTGTTACTTGGCATTTTTTTTTCCACGTATGCACTGAACAACTACTTTAAGAAAACACACACACACATGTAATGAAAATACTTGTCATAGTACTTGCTAATTAAAGAGCTAGCTTCTCCTAGTGCTTAAACTAGGTTCTCAGGGGAATTAGGAGAACTAAGTACAGAATCACTTCAAAAACGGTGAAAATTATAGGAGTTAAGCCAATTCAGATTATGAAAGAATAAGGGAGAGTGGTGGCAAGTTAATCTTTTCATGCTGGAAAAATAGCCCCGCAGAGTTAAAGCATTTCATTAACTCACTTGTTCATTCAACAAACATTGGGACTCACCACAAGCACTGCGGTGGCTATGGCGCAGAGTAGGACCCCCCAAAAAATGCTTGAAAGGATGGCCCAGTAGCTTTTAAAATTAAACCGCCTTCTTTAAGAATTCAACTGAGTGTCATAACATTTTGGCTGCTGAGGCATCAAATCAGCAAAACCGGGGTCTGAGAAAGGTGGTCAATGAAAACTTAACTCAATCCTGGCTAAAAGGTATTAACCCGATATTAAACCCCTAATTGCATCCGTCACTGCAGATAAGGCTTAATCTACAAAGAAGCCCAGGTGTTAACAAGATTTGCGTGTGGCAGCATTCAAACCTGAGTTATTGCTTATTTGTTGGTTTTTCAATAAGTTTGTGTACCCTTTAGTATGAGGAAAACAGGCAGGTAAACGTCGAGAATCTGACCCCTTCTGGGCTTGATTCTTTGTTTTCGAGAGTCTCAGAAGCGGACCGTTGATAGTGAGTGTTCGTCTGAACCAACGAGCTGTCGGTATGAAGACAGACGTTTTGTGTCTGTTACGTCTGTGAGGCCCGAAGGCCCCCGTCTCTGTCTGCACAGGGCTCGTAGACTCTCGGAGGGTGGACTTGGTGGGTAAGAAGATGAACAACATTGGCGGCAGAGGTGAAATGCTCAATACAGTACAGACTGTGAGTTTTGGGGTTGATAGTGTGGCCGGGGAAATGCGAGAAGGAGAAGGTGACAGAGGCCTGGGAAGGGGACTTTCGGAGAGGGTGGAGAGAGGGCACAGCCTGGTCGGCAGCAGGGAGGACGTTTGGCGTTGCTATGGCGCACGATGAGCAGGAAACAGAGTTTACAGACCGGAGCCTGATGCCTGGTGTTGGGTAACAGAATATGAATTCTTTGGGCTGACGTATTCTGCCTGTTGAAAAACTGGTGGAATTCACATCAAAGTCTGGATTTCTGGTGGTCTGTTAAACATTGGAGAGTCTGGCGGCAGCGGGCCTGGGTTCCGGCAATAAGCACCCGAAGCCAAACCACTACTATCCCCTGGAGGGAGCCCCCTGGGTGCAGGCCCTGCCTGGCCCGCTTGCCATTTACCTCCTCTGTCTGGTGCTTACCAGTGTGTGATCAGGCAGCTCTTGCTAGGTTAGGCTGTGGTGACAAACACTCCCGCGGACCTCGGTGTCGCATGTCTTCCAAGCTCCGTCTGTCACTCTCCCTACACGTCAGCATGGCAGGGCCGTGAGACGGCTGTAACGCCTTTGCTCGAACCCGGCCCGCATCGCTTCCTCTGAGAGCGCATTGGGGCGAAGCGAGTCAGCCTCGTGCCAGGCCGGGGACAACATACATAGTCCTCTCACAGGGAGGGTCAGTGACTGACTGGGCACATATAATACAATCTTTAATGGCATCTGACTTTATTCCTCTCCTGATGAGAAAACGTTTTGAAGTGAGAGGCGAGAGTCAGAATCGGAGGGCCTCGGATGCCGCCCGCCGGGCTGCCCGCCTGCCGGCCAGTTCTGCACGCACAAAACAAAACAAAACCCCAAGGAAAGCGTGGCTCTGGGAAATGGGGCTCTCACACCCACCCTCGTGAGCAGCTGCAGCTGAGCGGACCGCAGCTCACTGGACATCAGCTAACGGAGGAGGCGGCCAGGCTCCATCCATCCCTTTGCTCTGGTCTTTATTTACAGCGGAGGACAGAGCACTCCGTCACCTTGGAAACAGCCAACAAAGGCAGTGGGCAAAGCTGTAAGAACCCTGCCCGCTCTCTCAGAGGTGGCTGGGGCTAAGTAGCGGGGTGGGGTCCGCTGCCTCTAGCCCTCCTGGGGCTTGAGGATTATAGAGTCAGGCAGGTTGCTCCCGCTGGAAGAAAGAGCTGTGTGGCCTTTAATGGCCGCAGCTGACCACATAATATGTGCCTCCCTGTCTTTTGTGTTCAGAGACAGCGCTGCGGACGGAGGAGAGTGTGGCCACACTGTCCTAACCCGTGACCTGCACTGGGGATAGCTCAGTCTCTCTGCTGTATAGCTATTCTTTACAAGTCTCGTGGCAGTCAACGGTTTTGCAGCCTGGACCACTTTTTCTCTGACGTTTAACCATTCCTTAGTGTCTCCAAGTCCTCTGACTGCTTTTTCCATCACAGCCTGGTGAGGCCCCAGGATCTGAGGGCGCGTGTAGGGCTGTGGTCTCCTAAAGTACACTGCACCTGGGCGGGAATGCGTTCAGAATCCTCGAATCCACTTTTGGGGCTTCTGCCCGCTTCCACTGTTATTGGGCTGTCAATAGACACCCCTTGGGAGACGGTTTCTAAGACTCTACTCCTATCAGCTTTTTACTTTGATGTGTATTCTACTTTGGATCTAGAAGTCACATGACTCTCATGAAAATTCTGCTGAAGAAAGGCAAAAGGAAAAATTGGTTTCTCACTTCTGGCAGAGGGTTGGAAAAATTTGCCTAGCAATGCAGTGCGAGTCCTTAAGATAGTTATTTTGTCTTTTTGGAGGCATTTTAAATTAACTTTTGGTCTTGGCTGTGTTCCCCCAAATTGGAGTTACTGGATGAAGACCTTTCAGAAGGGCGATTTTCAGTGTGCATATAACTGAGGTGCCGGGGTGAGAAGACATGATTGTAGCCCCACGCCTCACCCCACCGACATTATCCTATCCGTTTTATGGAAATTGTAGTTAATATTCTGAATTAATTAGATCGCACAGTTTCAAAAGCATAATGCAGCGATGTATAGAATTTAATGATGCCAAAAATTTGTTATGGAAATTAAAAATTTCAGGGCCTAGCTGGAATTCAAACATGAATTTTGTATGAAGAAATAAAACAAATAGTTCCATCAGAGTAATTTGCTTTATTACAAGAGAGATCATCCCAGTTCCATTTAAATATTACACCATTCATCACGTGCAATGCTTCCCAGAAAACAAATCAGAGATAGACTCCAGACTTGATAAATATCAAACGGGTATGTCACTGTCCCGCCTCGGCCTGCTTTCCTGTTGAAGATCAGCAGGCTTAGTAAAAACAGATTTCCTAAAATGAGCATTATCATATACAGAGAAGACTGGAAATCATAACCGATGTGAGCAATGTCCCTTGATTATGACAGGAAGCCTGCACGTAATCTTTGTAGCGAATAAACATCTTCAATTTCTAGTATTGTATCATCCAATTCCAGGAAAACATTATCATAATATGAAATAGATGAGAAAGTAAATAGCAATCAGATCCATCTGGCAATGGGAAATGCTAGGTTTCCTCTCTCCTGAGTTGGGGCAGGCTCACTTAGTGAGAAAAGCTGACATAAGGAGGTCCCGGGTTCAAATCTCGAGGCTTGCGTGACTTCAGGCATGTCACGAAATTTCACTGAAACTCAGTGCCTCTGACCACCGTGTAGTGGAAGCGATCTTTCCTTCCCAAGAATGGCATAATGTTTAAGTGAGATAATGCACATTTATATCCCACCCTATGTCCCCTCTTTTTGGAGACTGCCACCCCACGCTCCCCCTGTGCTCTGTGCTCGTCTCCAACCCTGGCTTCCCTCTAGCATGTCTTACAAGAAGGAAGGATCCTGCAGGATAGTTTTACCCAGCCACCCAATCAGGAAGCTACCGGGTGTCCAGGCCTCCTCCGTCTCCTTCCTCCCGCTGGCTCTGAACCGCTCCCTGTCCCCAATTCATATCTGAGTTGGGAGTCGGATGCATCCGCTTAGGGATCACCAGATTTACACGTACTTCATTCGTATGCGCGCTTAACCCACAGTGGTGAAGGCTCCACCCCCTAAAATGTTCTGAAGGGAACAACCAGGAGTGTTCATGCAATATCTATGGGGCTGGTCCCGGTCTGCCCTCTCCCTCCTCCTGCCCGTGCTCCAGCCCTGGCTTCTGTGGCCCTCAGGTCACTCACTGGCTCTTGCCCGGCCAGCTCAGGCAGGATTAGTCTCTGCGGTATTTCTGGTGGGACCTTGTGGGCATGTGCCACAACCTGATCACCACCGGCAACAGCAGGGAGCCCCAAGAGAGCACTAAGATCCCCATTTTACAGAGGAGGACCCTAAAGAACGGGGCCTGAGGTTAAACAGTGAGAGGCAGCATGGGGTCCGTCTCAGAGCGAGCTGCTGCCAGAACTCACCTCATCGGCAGGCTCTGTCCCCTCCCCAAACATGGCACAGCCACCCGAGGCGTTGCCCATTTTGTGCCCTCTGTCTACGGGAGCGGCCCTCTCCCAGCACTGCCGTTGCTTCGGGTCAGCGCTGCTGGTCGCCTTCCCAGCGCATCGCCGGCCTGGATCGGCTTTCTCTGTGCATCGGACTCTGTCGGGGGAGCATCCAGCTCCCCGCATCTCGACGTCCTGAAGAGAGTTTCAGGAAACGGTCTTTACAGACTGGGCGCCCCGGTCAGGGTTGGCTTTCTGGTCCATCTGGCCAAGGCTTCTTCCATTCTCATGTTTCGATATCACCTCTGCTTCCAGGGCTACCTCCTCACAGGAGTCCACAGGCGAGAGCTGAAAGTTTAACCTGAGCAGTGCACACTACGCTCAAATTAGAGCCGCCCCTGCTCTTGAAAGACCAAGATGGAGTTGGATGTATGGGCGAGCTGTCAGTACCCGGATCACGGAGGAGAGTTTCCCCCCAAGAGGTCTCCTTAGACCTTCAAGCAAACAGGCATCTGCTGCTCCATCTCACCCTGCTGGGCGAGTCGGCTCTGTCCGCAGCGTAGTGGTATACACAGTTTGGGGTCCACCTGAGAGGTCCACCTGCCTAATGGTAATGAGAGGAGAAGGGGCCTCACCGTGAGTTTACATTTCCGGTTGAGTAATAACAGGGAGAAACTTCTTTTCTATTAAAATCTTTCGTGCCTGTGATCTTGCCCATCTCTCTGTGTAATTTAGTCTGTTTTATTTTATACATTTCAAGGGAGGCTGCTAATTGCATACAAATTCATAATTGTTATAGCTTCTTGATGGATTAGCCTTTTGTTATGTATTTTTATTCATTTTTCCTTAAATTCCATTTATTTCTGAAAATAACGTAGCTGAATAGCTTTCTTGTAAAGGAATTCATTTACGTTTTCTTTTAGAACTTTTATTTTTACCTTTTTACATTTAAAACTTTGAACTATTGAGAACTGATCCTGATTTAGGTTTGAGGTACAGACTCAATTTAAAAAGTAGATAAATTGCTTTAATAGGAATGAAATATAATTTTTAAATAAATCAATATAAATTTAATATTTTAAAATATATGTAATATATTAATGCACATGGTTTTTGAAATATATATTTATATACATACATATATGCATATTTGTTTTGAAGTCTTTCTCTCTGTCTCACCGTTTAACAGTTTTTTTATTAAAGTGAGCAGTTCTGTTCACTTCCTGGTTTTGAGTCTGTGTCTTTGTCCTCCTAGCTGGCTAACTCTTCAACATCTTATAAAGCCAGAGCCCCAGGCAGCCGCTGGGCAGCAATTTTACTCAGCCTCCATTTACAAAGGTGTGTGGGAGTGTAAAATGACACAGGTAGAAGGCTGCTCATATGACATTGTGAGAAACAGAAAACAATTGAAAATAGCCTGTGTCCAGCCAGAGAGGACCGGCTGAGTAAAGCACATTTCACATACATATGTAAGTACACATGACACGAAAACAGGTGAGTAAAATCTCCACATCCTGATATGGCATCGTCTTCCGAATACGCAGGTAAGTGAAAAAAGCAAGGTATGGAACAGTATATATGCTGCGCTATCTTTGCTGTAAGAAAGGGAGAAAAACAAGAATTTATGTAGTTGCAAGAAGAGATGTTGGATGGATAAGCAAATATTAAAAAAATGGTTTCCTAAGGGGAGGGCAAGTGAAGAATGGGATAAACATGAGAATTCTCTGCATTATAAAATGCCATAGTTTTTATTTTTTATGTAATTTGTTTCTATGTAAGATGATTTATGTAAAACTTATGCAAGATAAAATTATAACAGAAACCCATCAATGACAAAATTGAGTGTGTGCGCGTGCGTGCGTGCATGTGTGCATGTGTGCGTGCGTGTGTGTGTTGAGGTGACAGAGCAGGCATGTTGCGAGTCATGAACCTGCTTCAGGCTCTTCCCCTTTGTGAAACTCAAACGCCAGGCACCACGCCGGGCCTCCCAGCCCCCGCCTCCCAGCCCCCGGCCTCCCAGCCCGCAGCTCAGCAGGCTCACAGCAGCAGACCCACTCGTGGTCTGTCCTTCTGGGTTCTTCCTGATTCATGAAAATAACTTTTGAGCTCGTTTCTCTTCGGTGTCGTGTTTTTTCTACCATTGCTGTATGTCTAGGGCACAGGAAATGCTCGGATGTGTAAACCTACCATCTCCACGGAAGTTCTCCTTTTTGTTTTCGCTCTTGTTATGGAAAATTTCTTCAAAATATTTCCTTTCCTGCCTTTGAAAGTCTAGTATACTCGGAATAGTTAAATGTTTCTTGGATGATAAACATATTAGAAGGAAGCTTCTAAACCTCAGTTTTTAATGTAAAATACCATAGTTCAAAGAATTTAAAATACCATTGATTGTAAGATGTGTCATTATCATATGAACCCTTAGAAAATGCCACGTTATAACACGATGCTTTCTTACCACATCCCTTGTAAGATGCATCTTGTTTTCAGAGATATAAAATTTGAAAAAATGTGCACCCCCTACACTTGGAAGATAAAAAGGTTGAATTAAATGTGTACTGATCCCAAGATATTAGTAAACCAAGAGGAAATATTTTGCCTGGAGCCTCATCAAGTACAGGGTAGGTGCTCAGTGAGCTTGTGAGAGAATGAAGATTTCTCGCATGACAATGGATGACCACTCAAACATAAAGGGAAGTAAACAAGGAGTTTTCTTTAAAATTGCCATGCAGAGACTCTGTCCGGACCACATGCTATAACATTAAGCCTAAAAAGATAACAGAAAACAATGAGGATGATACAGCCCAGCTCTTGAATACTTTAGTGAAAGAGACAAAACAAACATAGTTGACATTTGGGAGAGATCGGGGGGACTGAAGGTGTAGAGACTCAGCAGTTGAAATTGTGGGGGTAGGCAACGACAGCAGCAGTGAGGAGGGACAGGGCGAGGGCGGGTCCAGGGGTGCCTGTGGGAGACAGTTAAATGAACATCCAGTGAAGAAAAGCAAGACCTGGCTGGAGAGATAAGAAGAGAAATCGGAGAGCAATTTGGCGTTGAAGCCAGAGTCAGAGCGATGGTTTTAAGAGGAAAGAATGGTTACCACTGTCAAATTGCTGAGAGATAGGGCACGATGAGGAGTAAAGATGTGATCAGACCCAGCAGTGGGGAGGGAGGAGTCCAATAAAGCAATTTCTGGAAAATGATTGGAGCAGATGTCAGCCTGGGTTGATGAGCAAATGTAGGAAGAGCTAATCTAGATAAAGCTTATGACAAAGGAAAGAGGCAAGAAAAGAACGAGAAGGGCAGAAATGGAATCAGTGAATGTAGGAAAAAACCGAGGCTCCAAAACTCATGGAAACGAAGCAAAGGGCTACATGTCTGGGTGCGGGAGGAAGGCAGATGGCAGATGGCAGCAGGGGCAGGGAGCAAGTCTGGGGACCCAGGGAGAAAAGGCAGAGGGGAAATGGGACCAGGCAATCTTCGGTTCAACTCCCAGCTCTGTCCCTTAGTGTATGAACTTGGGGGCAAGTTACTTAATCTCTGCCCTTCAGATATTAAGAAAGAATCCTAAGAAGAAAGAAACTCCAAAAACACTCCTACACTAAATATGATGCGTTTCTCAAGAGTTCTTTTCTTCTTATGATTTAATGTAGGCTGACATAAATCCAAAGCATAATTCTAGGAAAGGATCTTACAAGGGATAAAATAATGTATTTCAAGTGCACGGCTTTCTGACAGTTTGGCTTTTAAGAGTATCTAGAGTTGGAATTATAAATGGATTTCATCTTGTATGCCAGCGCTGATGAGATGCCAATGACTGCCTAAAGCTCTGGCTGGGAAGAATCATGCTTCAGTAAGAATCTAGGCTCAGCGTCAGAAAAGGCTGTGGATTAAAAAAGTTGGCCAGGGGCTTGGAAGGGATGTAGTTAATTGTAGTGTCATGAATTTGCTGACCCGGAACCAGAGGGTAAAATGGACTGTGTGTTCACCAGATAGTTCTCCCACAATGGTATCGAGCTTTTTAATGAGTAGTGACTTGTAAAGATTTCAGAGTCATTCTCTGACAAGTACAAATACGCTACATTGTACATTGAGGGTAGATACATAAATCGTAGCAGTCAGCTACAGTCAGTAGGTATGACATCCGTTTATGAATGTTAAGATATGTGATCGGGGTATATTCATCAATTTAATGGAAAGCCCTCTCCACAGGCTCAAGGAAGGAGACCATGGAAATATCTGAGGCAGGGTCAAAATCATCCTTGGAAAAACTTCTGGATACATTGTAAACATGGAGGAAAAGGGGATTAAGGCCCCTAGTGCTTCATACACAACGGTAAGGGATGAGCAGGCCTCTGCGTCTCAGAGGTACCGCTTTCCTCATTTCCGTGTGTTACTCTGACCCATTTGCCAGGTGACTGAAAAGCTCTTAGTTTGGAAAGAGGCCCAGAACAAGAGAAGACTCTTCAATAGGTCCAGAGTCCTGGGCAAGATGCTCTGCCCTTGGGCCATGTGACCCAACAGATCCGATGGAGCTTGAAGTGTCCGTGGCTGATCGGGCTGCTGCCGGGAGCGACTGGCGGCCTTCACAGGTGAATGGCAGCTCAGACCCTTACGATGTGAGGGTCTGATACAGCCAAGTTGTGTAACATCTCTTATGTCTCAATTTTCCCACCCTGGAAAATTGGGATAGACAGATTTCCTACTTCCCAGAGCTGTGAAGATTTGAAAATAAAGAGTTGATCCACGTGAGTTTGCTGAGGTCAGGCAGTGTCTTACACATATTCATATCCTTAGTGCCTAGCAAAGTTTGCCACAGAAAGTGGATGCTCATAAATAGGTGTTAAATAAATGGCTATCAATTTTTAAAAGGCATTCTAATGTGTATAACTGTACAAGGTATTATTTTTTACTCCACAAGTGGGTACCCACTATCCCCAGGAAACCGTGCTAGGCCTCAGGCAAGCATTTGGAAACAAGTATTTTCACCAAGAGGAAAATGAATCATTGATACAGGCTATTTTAAACTATTTTTTTCTCACAGTTATCTTTACTTAAATATTCATTCCATGAATTTTTTTTTATTGAAATAATTACATTAATTTCCTTTTTGAACTGAAGAAGAAAATAAAATATTAAATAGAAGATAGGAATTTAATAAGGGTATTTGGGTTCTTTTTCACAGTGAAGACGATTTCAAATTCTTTGCCTTGAGAGCAGTTGCATACACCTAACCTTTCAGATAGGTTGGTGATTAGATTCTGAGACTGATCCATGGTGAAGCTGGCGAATATAATTTAGGCCACATTTCCGGATTAATTGCAACATGATTAAAATTTGAATGTCCTTAACTGTAGGTTGGTTGGTGTGGCTTGAAATAATTAGATTACAGGTGGCCCAATTATTTGGTGCAAACAATCGTGCACACACCCTAAGGCTTAATTACCCTGAATAAATCAGTCCCACCTCAAATTCATCCCCTGTCACTGACAATAACTTTAACTGTACTTGCAGTGTAAGGAATTCAACGAGCGGGTGAAGACCCATGATTAAAACTTTAGCCCTTAAAACTGCTCTCTTAGACATCGGTTTTCTTTCAATGTAGAACCTGCAATTCTGCCCAATTTAAGCTTTACACTCACTTCTTCAAGACAGATCACCTCGAACTGATTTTTTAAAACTTTTCTTTGCTACCATGAAATACACGTGTTTCTATTCTTAAAAAAAAAAAAATCTTGGGGCTTTATTAAGACTTAGTAAAATAATCAGACCTGCGTCTTGTCCAGGGAAATTTACCATTCACGTTAAAGAAATCTTCGAACATTAGGAAAAATAAGGATATTGACAACGGAAAATGTCTACTCTATCTACTGAGAAAAGCAGCAAAGTAGAACTCACGATGAAGCTACTGATGATCTCGACGTTATTTATTAGGTCATCAGTTTCCAGTTTTCCACTAGCTTTAAAAAGCAGTTCCTAAGCGAAAGGAAGGGGCCAGGCCGCTAGGGCCGGGGGAGCGGCGGTCAGGCGCGGGAGCCCAAGGACGGCAGGGCGGAAAGCAGCGCCTCGACCAGACGCCCTGCTGGCGAGGAAGCGGCCGGGCGCTGGGGACAAGTGGAGCAGAAGAGCCGTGGGCTAATTAAGGCCACGCAGGACGCTCCCCTCGCCTGCGCCGGCCGCTCTCCGGCTCCGGCGGAGCTGGGGGCGGGGACTCGTCCGGATTCAAATTTAGGGCGGGACGCGGGCGCGGGGCGCAGCAGGTGCTTCTGCCCGGCCCCCGCGGCGGGCGTTTCCGCCCTACCTGCCCGCAGGGCCGGAAGTCACCTAGCGGGGACACGGCCCCGCCTCGCGGTCGGCGAGTCAACCGCGCGGAAAACCCGAAAGAGTGCGCGGCGGAGGGGTGGCGGGGCGGCCCGCGCACGGACGCTGCCCGCGCCTCCACGCTCCGGGCCGCGGCGCTCCCCCGCCCCTCCCCTGGCATGCCCCTGCCCCTGCGGGACCCGGAGCAGGTCGGGAGGGCTGCACGAGGCACCGGCGCTCCACCTCCTGCACTGCACAGGTTACGCTGCGGGAGGGAGCCCGGTGCAGGTCGCGCATGCGCCGGCCGCCGTTGAGGCGCGTGGAGAAAGCCGCGCATGCGCAGAGCCGAGACGGAAAAACCCGAGCGCAGGGGTGACTGGCAGGTTGAGGGCGCTCGGGCGGCCGAGGGGCGGCCGCGGCCGCGAGGCGCGTGCGCAGAGCGCCCGGAGGGGCGGGGCTCCTCCGCGGGGCGGCCTCGCGCGCCCCCTGGCGCGCGCCCGGGGGAGAGGAAGGCGCGGGAGGGGCGGGCGGGGGAGGGGAGCGGAGCGAGGGAGGGCTTATCGGCCCGGCGATTTTGGTTAAAATATTCAAAATGGCGGACGGAGGAGCAGCGAGTCAAGATGAGAGTTCAGCCGCGGCGGCAGCAGCAGCAGGTAATCATTACGGCATTTTACATATTCATATTCATACTCGAGCCCGGCTCCCGCGCCCCCCCGCGACTTAGCATAATTTATTAGTACTCAGGATTATTATAATTAACGGCGGGGAGCTGGGGGGCCGCGGAGCGCGGAGCCCCCGCCGGGCGCCGAGCGGAGGGGGAGAGCGGCTCGCGGCGGCCGGCGGCGGGGGGCGCCCGGGGCGGAGGGGGCTGCGGCCCGGCCCGCCGGCCGCCCGGCCCGGCCCGGCCCTGCGCCGCCCGCCGGCCCGGCCCTGCGCGCCCGAGCCCGAGCGGGTCCGCGGCGGGGCCGGGGCCGAGCAGGACAATGCCGGCGCTTTACATATTCATAGCGGCGGGCGGCCCGGCGGGCGGGGGCGGGGGCGGCGGCGGCGGCGCACAATGCCGGGACGCGGCGGCCCGGGGCGAGCCCGGCGGCCGGAGCGCCGCACGCGTGCCCGGAGCGGGGCGGCCGCGGCCCGGGGGTCCGGGCCGGGGTCGCGGCCCCGGCCCCTGGCGGCGCCCGCCGGTGCCCCGGGCGGCGGCCGGACCCGAGCAGGCCCGCTCCCGAGGCGCGCAGGGCGGCGCCGTGCGGGTCCGCGCTGGCCCCGGCGGGACCCTCGGGGAAGTTCCCCTCGGAGGGGACGCCCTGGGCCGCCGCCTGCGCTCGGCCGGCGCCCGGCGGCCCCGCGGGTCCCGGGAAAGCCCCTGCCCGGCCGGCCGCGGCTGCCCGGCGGCGCGGGGTCGGGGCGCCCGGCGCGGCCGGCGGCGCCCCGCGCCCCCTCCTCGGCCCGCACGGCGCGGCCGGGCGTCGGGCCTGCGGCCGGCCGGCCCCGCAGCGCCCCGGCCCCCGGCCCCGGCCCGGCGCGAACGCCCGGCCTCCCGCCCGCGGCAGGCGGGGGCCGGGACCCCCTCCCCGGGCCGCCGCCGTCCTGCGGGGGGCCGCGTCCTCCCTGCTCGCCGCTCCGCCGAGCCGCTCTCATTTGAATAATGTCTAATTCGGGGAGGTTTATATTATTGAAATGGCCGCCTGGCTTTCCCCGCCTCTCATGTTTAGTAATTCAGACCTTTAATAACAGCCACTCACAGCCCAACGCCGTGTTTATATTTTACATTCGCCCCATGTGCTTTTGTGGTTCGATATGATTCTTTTTTTTTTTTTTCCTTGGCAATCCGCAGGGCTCTGAGATCAAACCCAGGCTGTGCTGGGAAGAGAAGGGGGAGCGCGGGGCCCGGGCGCCTCCACAGTTGCCTAGGCCTCATGTTCTCTGCCGCTTGATTTATTTACTAATAACCGAAATGACAACCCCCACCCGTTCCACACGCCCCCCGCCTCCGCCAGCGCTGCGGGCCCTCCTGGGGCCTCACCGACCTTACAGCAGCCTCCAGCTGAGCATCAACTCGCTCCCGTTTTGTTTTAAAAAGACTTTCTTCCAGTTTGCAGTGATATTGGGCCTAAGGAGAAAAAAAAATCTGTCTGTCTGCTTTTCAGGGGCGGATGAAACCTATTTGGGGTTGAAACATAAATCACTCTGTTTTGGTGGTAGTTCCCCCCTGCACCTTGGCTTCTGTCCCCAAATTAAACACTTTCAAGTTTTCGAAGGTCTGTAGTGCTTGTGAAACCAACCTTTTCTTTTTGCTAGGAGTTGTGGAATAGCTAAGTGGTTTAGAAATTCCAGTTGACAGCACTTTTAAAATTTCTCAAGGCCGCGGGCTCCCTTTTTAATCTCTTTATTGGAATTTAAAATGGGGCCGATATTTTGTGCTGTCTCTGTCATAGATTTGCTTATTTTAATTGTAGCACTCCCCAAGACAGAAATGGAGTCATGTTTTCTTTGAGGGTTTGTGTCACGGTTAAATGAGTGAGAAAAGAAGAATAAACACGTCAGTGTGTCTCCCCTGATACTGGAATTTAACTCCCCTCCCAGCACACCCACCCCTCTTATTTAAGTTGTCAGTTGATTTTATGTTTTATGTAGGTTTAGACAGTTGGACTGTGAAACGCAGATTCACTTTTGATACTCAGAAGAAACAATTATTTTGATTTTTGGTCTTTCCCATGGTAAAGTTTTCTTATCACAGTGTTGTTCCTTGTCGATAGGATTTTTTTTTTTTTTTTCACCCTTGCTAGTAGAGGAAAAAGGCTCACAAGCATTGTTTCGCACTGATGTACTAAACCTCTGAAATTATGTTAAGGCCCTTTATGGTCAGTTGCTAGCTACTTATTTTGTGAGACATCAGTCTTCAGTTTAATTTGTAACAGAAGTCTAGATTAACGTGCTATAAAAGCAAGCCAGTTGCAGATACCCGGTCCTCACCATTTTGCTTCTTTGCATCCAGTAGACAGGCCCCGAGGGCAGCAGGGAGAAATCTGTAGCTTCCACCGGAGTGAGGTATACGGCTGCTCCCGAGACCCAGTGCAGAAGGCCCCTAGGGCAGCAGGGAGAAATCTGTAGCTTCCACCGGAGTGAGGTGTACGGCTGCTCCCGAGACCCAGTGCAGAAGGCCGGTGGGCAGAAAGCTGGAGTACGATTTCCTGCCTTCAATTCAGTAGCATATGTTTTTGCACCCGATTCCTGAGATGTGGGCAAACTGATGATGTCATTGGACAGAGGACAAGGTGCAGTTAATTTGATTTATTGTCCTGAGGTGAAGTGTAGCAGGGAAACCTTCTCATAGGGAAACCATTTATCTCAGGACAATTTCCTTTATAGCTGTAATTTAACCGCCACCCAGGCTGTAGATATTTTATCCGAGGGGATGAAATGTATGTTGCATTTTACAAACAGAATCTCGGTCACAATCTTTGTGGTCCAGAGAAGGATGAGTATTGCCAGCAGGCCTTATATTCTGGTTTGCTTTCCAAGCTGTTGTACAAATCTGTCTCCTCAAATTCTCAAATAGGGACTATGGGCTTTTAAGGATGTGTCATCGGAAGTGACCCAGGCACGTGCTCATCTTAGACAGGGTCTTCATGAACCTCAGACTCCATAAGAAGCTGGCTTTCAACTTAATCAGAGCACAGGCCAGGCTGAAGGAGAGACCATTTGCCTTCAGACCTATTTCAATGAATAAGGTGAAGTTGAAGAGAACGAGGACTAGATACTCTTTTAGGTTGAAATTATCGTGTTTAAAATAAGGTAGAATACTTACAGGAAAACACGTGCTTTGCGAACAGTTTTTAAAAATGTAATTCAGAATTATTTTTGGATTTGTCTTAAATTAGTCTGGACAAGTTTGTGCATTTTATTTTGGTTGAGAAATGATTTTTAAAATACCTCCCTTTGTGAGGTATTCTGCATATGATTTTGATATATTTGTAGACTCTCTTGTTAGGCTTTTAAAATCATACTTAAATGATGATTAAAATGACTTGGGATGTGTTGAAGAAGTGCTGTTCTTTTCTTATCTCTAAGGAGGGAGTATTTTACGTTCCTTTTGAGGCTTCATAAATTGTAACCTGCCTGTCTCCTTTTGCATCTGTCAGGTGGCTTTCCCATAAGTTTTTGGAATACCTATTGTCACTTCCTTCTTAACTTGTCCCACTTATTTATTATAATGGTGCTTTTGAATTTAGGTTTGGAAAATTCATGTGACAGCTGACCAAATGTTTTTAATTTCTAAAAGGACCGTTCTGTTTCTAGCCATTACCATACAAGTAATTTTTAACCTCTCCCCTAATTTCTAATTCCTTTTATTTTGTCATTGTCAAAAATCCCAGTAGTCAAGGAAAATACAAACAGCAACTATTATTCAGATTTAAATGGTGTAGTATTCTGCCAGATTTTTCATTTACTATATTCTGCCTTAATAGGCAGCATAAAGCAGAAGAAATGAAATGTGTTGCATTGGTGCCTACGTAGAAGTGATTGTTAATCTATTATTCACCTGGTCGGTAGATTTTGAAATAAGTTTAGGGCCCAAAACGTTAAATTCAATTGCCCTGATATTATCGAACCACCAGAGATGTTTAAAGGAGCCTCGAATATCTTAAGCAAGTGGTTTTAAAATGACAGAACTGGAAATAAAGTGTTATCTTTCGTAAGTGTTTTTCATTAAAAATGAAATATTTGAAGTTTCTTAAATCTGTACTGCTTGATCTTGAATTTAGTTATGTTTTTAAAATTGGTCACTCACTTTCATGAATATCTATTTATACCAGGGAGATTGTGTAATATTACGTAGGTTATTTTTGTTTTGTGTTTAATATTGAAAACCCACAGCTCCAGTCTTTACATGTTAGTCTCCTTTCAGGCACTATTAAAATTTTTAAAAAGTGCTTCTTTCAGGCACTTTAAAAATACTGATGCATGACTGTCGTTAATTTGCTTTAATACAACAGTATTGGTTCAGTTATACAGTTTTTGTAACTCATAAAGACTGTGAAGCCTCGTTTGAAACAGAGCTGTATTTACCTAATGGAAGTGATTGCATTTAGAACTATTCAAATAATGACGGTTCACAGAATAGAGTAAGAAGGCACAGACAAAACACGCCCCTTTTTGGTCACCCATGTCCTGTTGCTGTTGCCTCCTTTAGTGTTAAATGCCTGAGCAAACATGCTTCTTTGTTTCTTCAAGGAAATCCAATAAGAGGCATGAGAGTGTGAGTTGGATTGTTACACATCTGCCTTGCTCGAGGTTCTGTGTCCCTCCTGGATCAACGTTTTCCCTTTTTTCCTTTTTTAGAAAGCTCTTTTGGCCAAAATTTTGCTTGTTTCTTATTTTTATGTTGCTTAAATAAGATAAATATCTTTTTGAGTGGAATCAAGGTTGAAAGAGGTGATAACCATGGTTCATGGAGAGTAGCAGTTTCCTTATCAATCTTTTGCTGAATGTTTTTGCACATTATTGACATTTTGTGAATAGAGGTAATTGGATAACTTTGTCGATTTATATTTATTCTCAGGAACAAATCAGTTTGATCTTGTATTGAAGTATTTCTAACCGTTCTGAGCTGGTAGTGAGCCCTTATAGACTGTTTCGGGAGTAATAGCGATGGAAACAAAAGTAACATGAGTGCAGCCATTGCCTGACTTACTGATCCACTCACAGCGTATTTAGAATTTGGAAGATGAGAATTGTCTTGAGTTTCAGAGTTTTTGGTTTGAAGAAGCTCTTTACATGAAATGCACACAGTTTATAAATAGAGTTCTGTGTGTTTTCTATAGGGTGTTAATTTATTGAACATTGATAGGATATCTTGTTTGTACAGTGATTGATATAGCTCCTTTGTTTTTTCTTTTTTTTCCCCTCAGTTAAACTACTACTCAGGTTTTCAGTGTTGCTTCGACTTTGCTGAAAGGACTAGTAATGAACAAAAGAAAAATCGGCAAGCCTCTAGATTTATCAGATTCTTTTTTAAAGTACTGTCCAGAAACCTGGATGTTCATCCTGAAAAAGATACATAATATTAATGATAATTATAAAAAATGATGACGTGAAAAGCACAAAACTAAGCTCAGCATGTGCGTTTCTAGTAGTAGCTTTACTTAGCCTGCAATATTGAAAGTCATTGCAAGTCAGTTTAATTTGTTACATGCTTTATTTAATAATTCTCTGTATAACTTGATTGGGTTTTATGTTGGAATCGTAGCAGTACTATATAAAGTAAAATCAGTGCAGTAATAAAAATTATGGTAGGGTTTATGTTTTTTCTTCGCTAGTGAGCTTTTTCTTTGCAATACCAGGTATAAACGGGAATGTTTAAAAAGTGACCATTATGTCGTGTAAACTCATTCGTGTTTGGCATTGTGGTTACCTTAAGTAATCGAGGTGTACTGATTGCCTTTGTAACCTACAGAGTGAAAATATTTTTTTAGAGAAAAATGATTTAGCTATTTTCTTGTTTTAGTACACTTATTTTAAAGGTCTGCTTAATGAAAAAAATGTTTTTTTTTTCTTGCTGAGTCATAGTGCAGCAAGATTATTGTAAGCAATCTTTTAAGAATAATTATTTAAACATTTCTTCACTTAATAGAGAGCACCTGGTCTTATGCCAGTTACCTTTGGGGATAACAAGGGACTGTAAGACTGCTGTGGAAGAGTCGATGTTTTCTTAGCAGAGAAATTAAAAGACAATGTGTATAAGTACATATTAAAATGTGCAACAGAGAGTGATCAGGGTAGAGATCAGGGTGTGTCCAAGGTGTAGGAACCAAGCATCCTTGAACTGTTAGGCCTGGAAGGTAATTTAGATGCACCCTGTCTTAAAGCCGTGGACTTCACAGACGAGGAAATATTCTCATAGTGGTTAGTGACTTGCCCACAGTCTCTTAACAACTGAGTAACAGATGAGAACATGAGACTTCCGACTCTCCAGTCTCCACCTCCCCAGTCTCTCCCTCTGCCCCACTGCTGCTAGTCAGGGAAGACTAAGTAGAAGGTGAGATTTTATGCTGAGCTTAAAGGGCAAAAAGACTTCAGAGAAATGAGAAGCCGGAAGGGCATTGCAGGGGGCGGAGTGTGGTCAAGATTGTGCTGTAAGGGTAAAGAATGCGGCATTTGTTCTGTGCACAGGGAGGCTGGTGGAGGTTTTTGAAATAGGGAATCTTGTGATAAAAATGATCTTTTAGGATTAACGTGATGATGTGCGTGATGGATTGCAATAGGAAGGGAGGGATTGGATCCATGGAAACCAGTATATAACAATTATGGCATGGGTTTGTTGCCTGCTTTAAGTTCTGTTAGAGATACGAAGGTAATAAGACAATTACCTGACCTCAGGGGGCTTTCAGTCTAATAATAAGAGAGCCCTGGGGGAAGATGTTGGGGGCGCTGTCCAGCTCCGTCAGGATAAGGACCTGTGCGAGAAATTCGTGCCTGCTCTCTTCAAGTGGGAACAAACAGCTTCATTTCTGACCAGCGGTTTTGTTTTTAGTACTCTAAACAACGAATTCCCTAATTGACTTGGTTTTCTTTTTCAAATCAAACAACAGTATTTAGGCCATATTATTAACCTGAAAGATTAGATAGGCAGTTATGGTATGCATTTTTCTTAGCCTCGTTCTCAGTTCCATTTTAAGTCTCTCCCTCTTGTTTTGTATTTCTTTTATTGCTTCCATCTTAAACTCTTGTTATTTTGTCTTTTTATGTGGGCTACCTTATATGCTTTCCTGGAGCAAGACAGGTATAAAATAAAATAAAATTACAATAAAATTACCATAACCACAGTATAATGATAATGTCTATATTTTTATAGTACCTTAAAATTTATAGCAGCACTCTTGTTTTTATTACCTCAGTTGGTCTTTTTAGGCAAGTGTCATTATACCCATTTTATAGCTGAGTAAAATAAAGCCCAGATGAGGTGACTTAGCCAAGGTCATGTGCTTAAGGAACACTGAGAGTGTTTGGGGCACAGCAGGATGGGGTGCGGGACGCAGGCGGGGCCGGGGCAGGCAGTAGGGAGTCACTGAATGTTTTTCTCAACCAGCTATGATCAAAGCCCTCAGTTTAAAGTGTTTAGCAGCTCGTTAGAGTCAACGGGGAAGGGGGGGTGCGTCAGTTTTGAGCTCATTGTCAAGAGCAGGGCTGGCAGGGGAGGGACGTGGGCAGAGGGAGCCATCTGGGGTGCAGGCAGGGGTTCAGCTTCAGGCATGTCGTTTGAGACACGATTGGGTGGATCCGATTAGGTTATAAATTGACTTCAGTAAAAAGTTTTACTGAGCAAGTGTGTGATAAACACCTAAATCCCAGTATTGAGATTATGCTCACGCCACTGCGTGCGTGCACGGGGCACCGAGGCCACACGCTAAATTCTCGACGTCTCCTTTTGGCTTTGGCGCCGACTTCAGCGGCGTCCTCTCAGCAGTAAAGTGGTGGTAATGCCAGCGTCGGAGGGACGCTGCGGGGGACAGATGGGTCGCAGGAGCACGGAGGTGCTGTCCGTCTTCCCCCCATGAGCATGAGCGTGAGAGGAGCAGCCCTGTCGTGCCGCGTGCACAGGCAGCTTCGGCTCCCGAGTGAGTCGGGCACGGACTGCGGGTGTGCCTCGGCACAGCAGCGGGGGCCGCGCCCCGGAACCCCGCAGGCTTGTCCTGGGTTTCAGGCCATTTTGTCACCTAGCCACGTGCATTCTCATCTTTCACTACTTCCTTAAAGAGGGTGACTCAACACTTCCACCCAGGAAGTCCCCTGATGAGCCCACCACACACACAGTGTTTCTTTTATGGGTTTTAATTTTTAAAAACTCTCCTGCAGCTGTGTGGAAGTGTCGTCCCCGGCGGCTGGCTGCGTTTCACTCTGATGCGTGCTGGGCTGCTCTCCCCCGCCCCCTCCGCAGACCCAGCCCCTGCGAGACACGTGACCGGAGAGCAGCCGCCCGAGCGGTCAGGCTGGTGCTCGGGATGCGCTGGAGAACCTGCGCTCAGGGGCCCTCCTTGTCCTCTCCCTTGGAGTGTCCAGTAAAAGGGGCACTGGGAGCCGAGGACCTGGGTTCTAGATCACAAATTAATTTTGTGGCTTTGGGACGAGGTACTTCACCATTGACATTTTTTCTTTTGCATTTGTAAATAGGAGAGTTTTCAAACTTTTAAAGCCATTGGAATTCTTTTTAAAATGAGTTTTGGGCAGGAATTGAGTGTACCAGAGGTAAGAACGGAGCCGTTCCAATTGATGGGTGTAGGGGCGGGAGAGCACCCTCCCATTCCGCTGCTCCCAGTGGCCCCGAAGGCACTGTCAGGGGTCCCTGGGACTCCCGCTGGGCGGGGCTGGGTGGGGAACCGCCCTCCCTTAATCATAAGGGACCGATCTACCCATCGTCCATCTCCACTGACAGCTCACCTCTCAAGCCTGTGCTCCGTCCCACTTCCTCTGAATTCAGCTAATTCAGCACTTGGTTATACGGTCTCTTTTCCCCTGAGTTTGTCTGAGTTCCTCTTGCTCCTCCTAAGAGCCCTGAGAGCAGAAAGCTGCTGTGCACAGCGCAGACATTTAGCGAAGGGTGCTGGGCAGAGTGAGCTGGGGGTTCACGTCTGTGCCGGGGTGAGGTTCCCCCGGGCAGCTTCGTCAGCGTGCAGAGGCCCGGGCCTCCTGGCCAGAGCTGCTGCTGCAGGAGAGGCGAGCCGCGGTTCTAAGAAGTCTTTCAAATGATTCAGTAGTATCGAACGAGTATTTGTTGCATTTCAAGATGATCGCTTAGAAATGCGTGAGCAGTGGCCCTCCGTGCACCCGAGGCTTGTCGTGGGGGACAGCAGAACTAGGACACTTGCATCCTGTCCCGCTTGGCGGTCGGGCCGGCTCTCCGATGCCAAACAAGTTGCTTCACTGTTCTGGCCCACAGGATTCTCACTGATACGTGGGTCGTTTTCAAACTTTTTTTTTTTCTTTTTAAAATATTTTGAAGCTGCGGAATGCTTCAGAAACATCTTGAGCGAACCAGTAAACACAACAGATACTTTGATTAGGTTGGCTTTCATCTGACACCATTTTAAAAGACATGTTAAGAATATAACATGATAGGCTTGGTCCTGTCTTAGCAACAGAACTAGATCTCTGGAAAGACTGTATGTAGATTTTAAACATGAATCATCTTATTTGAATGTGAATGAATAAGGACAGTGCTTATCAGGAAGTGTCAGAGTTCCTTAGGTGAACTTGAACTGGATTATAATTAACTGTCCTGACTGACCCTTCTGCATTCATTTAATTTACTAAGTATTTATGGAGCCTCTTCTGCTCCTAGCCTTGTACCCTGTGACAAGACAGATGCTGTCTCTGCCCTCAGAAAGCTTACAATTTGGGGGACAAGTCATACGTTAAATAACATAAATAACACTTTTCGTAGTTAACTGAGATTCAGAATACTCTAAGGTAGGGACAGAGCATGAGCTAGGGACCCCTAATCTGGACAGGAGGGCTTGGGAAGGGCTCCCTGAGGAAGCAGTGCTTAAGGAGACAGGAAGGGCGAGTGCAGGTTAATCCGTCCAATGCCGGGAGCCGGAAGTGGGATTGAAAGTGTTCTAAGCGAAAGGAAGGACATACACGTAATTCTTGAAACCAGTGAAAACACAGCTCTTTGAAGGAACTCAAGTTTGGCTTGACTGATCCGGGAAGAGTAAGATTTAGTTAAAGAGCTGAAGATGATTTTCAAGATCCTTGTCTTTTTTAGTGGCCAAATACACAGGCAAAATTTGTGAAAGGTTCCACACCTTCCAGCCAGCGAATGACTAGCATTTCCCGAGTCTTTGTGGCAGTGACTGCTGAACGCTTTACGTGCGCTTCCACGTTAATCTTCACGATGGCCCCACGAGGCGTGTACAGCTGTCACCCTCATCTTCCAGGTGAGGAAACCCGCGGTATGAGAGGCTAAGTGGCACGCCTTAGGTCTCTGACCCATTCTGGTCACGGCAGTAGACAGTCGGGACTATTGTTATGCTCTCAGCCCTTGGCTTCTCCTTCAGGTCGGTGGAATGGTCAGGGATTTAGCGACGGCTGTTCTGGCGTCCGTCCTTAGTGCTCCTGCTCGGCTCCCACGTCCAGACCGTGCGCTCGTCTCTGCCCGCAGTTTGCAGAGCGGGGCACCTGTTGCAGAGCTAAGTCATCTCCACATGTTGATTGCTGAAGTATTTTGAAGCTGTTTGTATGTAGATTGCTGATCCCAATACTTACAAATCCTGAACATTTTAGATTTCTCTTAAGAATTATATTTTAAACTAAAGCTATTTGCAGATAATAACACCCAGATCATTTTCATTTGGGGCGTCATTTACATTTTTTTGTGTGACCCAGTTGGCTAGATAGGAAATTAGGACTTACTGTGGTTACGTATTACTTGGATTAACGTGTGTTTAAAATATTTTAACGTGAGTCGTGACCTAAAATTGATATACAGGCAAATCCCGTGGACTTGTTTGCCGCTCCCGTCCGCCTGCCAAGCCGTTATCAAACCGCGGACGTAGCTTTCAGTAGAGGAAACACGTTTCTGATGAGAAGGCAGTCATTTCATGGCTGTGGTGTCCCCAGGCCTGCACACCCCGTTGAAGTGTGCCCTGAATCACAGTTTAGTTATGATGCTGTTTGTGTCTGAAATATTTTTCTTTACACTACCTTGCTGAGCCCCCCCAGCCCCCAGTGCTTCCTCGTGCATTCAGCCAAGAGTGCTGTTTTGGCAGACTGATACATGCACACTCGTGTGCCGGTCCCTGTCGGAAAGGAATCGGCGAGGATTCTCTGAAGTTGTGAGAGGCAAACACCCCTGTAGCCTGAGAAGGCGGGTTAGACATTTGAGTATTGCTGGAGAAGTCTCGGTGTGATTTCGGGATTAGACTACAGTGTCGGAGCAGTTAGCTCACGTGGCTGGGACTGCGTCTCAGTAGTCACATACTGCTATGAGGACCTGTGTCCGCCGGCTCCCTTACTGAGCCCTGTCCTGGAAGGCACACGTGCCCCGGTGTGCAGCGCACACACTCATCCACGTCGCCCCACGCGCGCCGGCCCCTCGTGTGTGTGCACGTACGCTAGAAAAGGGGTCGCTGCTACGTCCTGCTACATAACCTGGCCTTTGTGTGTTGTGCGTGGCTCCCTGTTCCTTAGTGTTTACCCAGGTTAAAGCAACCAGCAACGGAAAAAGTCTTTTTTCTTTTCCAGGTATAATCTCTGGGTAATTTCAAGGCCAACTTTTTTTTTTTTTTTAAACATCTCTGAACTTTATTCAGTTGAACGACTTCCAGTGGCGTGAATAACACACGATAAGTCGATGGTTGTGGTACTCAGGGTGGCCGTAGCTGATCACGGGTGATTCCTAGGTTCATCAGAGAGGCCCGGGGAGGCTGGCAGAGGGCACGTTTCGCCAGCGCTCGTCCTATGAGACTAGACTGTATTAACTTGTCTTCAGGTTTCAGCTCTTCAAGAATTAGCCCGACTTGCCTTTTTTACCTAACAGTTTTCCACAAGTATTTTTCCACATCTTCATTCCTTATAATGGTTGCACAGTATCTTACTGTATTGACAGACCAAACTATTTGCTTGATCTCTTTTGATGTATGTTAAGATTTTTTCCTCATAGTTATAAATATCCATCTACATTTGAGAATTTCGTACATGTTGCCAGGTTGCCCTTGAGAGAGGTACCACTCTGTATTTTTATGTACAGTGTGTATTTTATCTGTAGTATTTAATAGTGTCTGTTTCTCCTCAGTCTCTTTTAAATTTTTGCTCTGCTGATAGATGAGAAAATATTTCATTGTTTTAATTTCCATGTTTTTAATCTAAGTTGGGCATCATATTAAATTTTTCTTTTTCTGAATATTTTTTTCCAATGTAATGCAGAACAGTGATTTCTTTTCGTTGTTTTATTGTACCGGTTCTGGCCCTTTCAGAAGACTGTGGTTTTCCTGAAAGTTTGTAACTTGTTAAATCTCTTTCCATGACCTCCCTACCGCTCACTCCAACCGACTAATTGATTTCTGTGTCTCTTTTGAGAAGCAGCCGAGGGATGAGAGCAGGCTGGGCCGCCCCCTGGGACTCCCTGAATGGGAGGTGGATGCCTCTCCTCTGCTCTGTAGAGGAGGCATCTCTCTTAGCACTTTTAGTTATTAACTTTTAGTTAATTTGTTTCTCTTTTTTTAGAACAGCTTAAGCTCTGTGAGTTCAGGGACTACATTGTATCCTTGATGTTTACACAGGCTTGTTACGCATTTGGTGCTCAAAAAGTCTTTATCGAATGATTTTTCACCTCTCAGATTTTCTTCTGTGTAGGTACCTCTGGTGGCAGAGGAGGGTACTCTTGTATCCTTAAGAGAGCCTGCGGCTGTCACAGAATGAAAAACTGATGGCCCACGTAATCTAAAATTACTGATTATGAATTTTTTATTCTCTTTCTTAATATATTGGGGTTTGTTTTATATATCAAATATTTAAAATGATTCAAGTTTGAATAGAATTTACTTTCCAGGAACATAGAGCATGTTTTTCTCGTGGCTTTGGGTCCTAAGCCAGTGATACCGTCTCTGGAATGATGGAATGTCGTCCTAACAGAATATCGTCTCCCGGTAGGAAGGGAAAGGGCACGTCCGGACTCTAGAACCAAACAGACCTGGGTTTGGATCCTGGCTGGGGGCCAGGGGACTCATTTCACTCTTTGTCGTACTTCACAGAAGCTTATTTAACAAGCTTATTCACCGCGAGCATTTATCGGATGCCGGCGGTTTGCCAGGCCCCACCGTGCTGCGTCCTGAGTGTGCGACAGGGGCAGGCACAGCGCTTGCCTTACGGAGCGCAGCACGGGCCAGGGTCCTCGCGGCCGGGGTCTGGGCCCCGTTTCCTGTCCACCTCGCAGAGCATCAGCCGCAGCCTCAGCTGCTTGCCCGGAGCCGCCCGCCGTGCAGACCACATCGTGGAAAAGGAATAATGCATTTTTGAAAGCGTAGAAAGTGATCAGCAAAAACACCTACATCTTCTGGCTGATCTCTTACCAACCCCTGCATGGCGACCAGTAAACGCCACGTTGCATGTCCCCTCGGGGATCAGGTGCGTCACTCGTAGCCATCTGCAGCCGTTCATACGAGACGGTCGCCGAGCCTGGGCGGGGACAGGCGAGCTGTGGCCCGTGGCTCTGGAGAGCGGAGCCACGGCCTGTCCGTGCACACAGCTGTTCCTTAAGCAGCGGGGAGCTAGAGTGGGCTTCATGTTTTACTCTGCCTACGCTGAAGACATTTTAATTTTTAAAGTGAACACGTGGCGGGAGGGCGAAGGTGGACGGGAAAGAGAACGCAGTTCGGGCCCGTGGACTTGGACCCGACAGGGCTCCACCTGAAAGCTTTTCAGTGCTGGACGGAACGCTGGTGTCTCAGAGCAAGCTTGGGGTTCTCTGGGGTACGGGGAAGCAAGAAATTTAGGGACGCTGACGGTGGGAAGGCAGTTTGCCTCCTGAGTGGAGACGGTTCACCAGTGCTACGTGTGAACGGGGGCTGGCGCTCAGCAGCGGGCGCATCGTGAAGCCCTTGGCAGCTAGGAAAGATGACGGCGACTTCGGAGGAGAGGGGCCGTCTGGCCCGAGCCCGGCTGCGCGGGGTCAGCGGCGCGGCGCAGGCCCCCGAGGCGTCTCGGCGAACCGCGCGTGCCGCTGGCGGGAGCGCACGGGTGGGGTGGCCTGCGAACGGGTGCTTCAGAAGTTCACGCGTGGATCGTTCGTGACTCAGCTCCCTGCCTTCTCCTCGGCCATGCCGTTAGGCAGCGTTTGCTCCCAGTCAGTATAAACGTGATGCCGACCTTGTATAGTCTCCGCGGCTTCGCCAGAGCGAGAGAACCTTCCAGAAAGTGCCGTCCACAGGCAGCGATTCGGGTGGTGACTTTAGCGCTTGCTCCAGGTGTGCATACATACGGCCAACCGCCCTGGCGGGTTAGTGGCCACACTTGGGCGTTGTGGTCACATTTGATACTGCCCTCCCACCCTTCCCTTTCATCGTCCTTCTAGCCGGTGCTTGGCATGCTGGAAGCGGAGAACCAGCCCCTGGGACAGCAACACGCTTTGAAAAGTGATCGCCTTAGTGCAGACGTGACAGGTCCCTGTCAGCATACACCGGGACGTAGGCGCCCGGAAGGGTCACGCTTGCATTAGGTAGAGGGACCAGGTGATATTAGGAGCTCGGCTGTCCATCTGAAAGAAAAATTGTGTGCCGGGGTCAGACAAAAATGAATTCTGGAGAGATTAAAAGTGTGAATGTTACTCAGTAAAGGACTAAGACAAAAGTCGGAATACTTTTTATTCAGTTCTAGGGATGGAAAGGCTTTTTGATATGACACACAGTTCAGAGGCCATAAAAGGAAACAGTTGATAGATTTAACTATGTAAAACACTTAGGGTTCTACTTTCCCCACGACTCTACAACTGTAATAACCTTATATGCTATAGGGAGAAAATCTTAGCCTTTGTGAAAGATGGCTAATTTTTCTTAGTATATTAAGTACTCTTAGACACCAATAATAAATGACATGCAACTCAATAAAAAATGATCAGAGTGTATGATTAGGCAATTCACTTAGAATAGGAATATAGACGTATGAACCCTGTTAAGAGCCTCAGCTGTAAACCTAGGAAGATAAAAAAAAGGATGAAGAAATTGGAAACTGTGTGCTTTGGGTGGGGTAGTGGGCAAAAGAATAGAATTGAAATGATTTAGACGTAACGATGTTTTTTATATACTAGGTAACTATTGCTTTAAAGGAGGAAATTTATTTAAACTCATGAAATAGTTAAGGGAAGAAGGGATTTCTGATTTAATATGCAGGACAGCAGAGAAACGATTTGAGTTTATGCCTTGTCTAAGCCTGTGTAGCAATTGTTAATTTGTTCCAAAATAAGTGTGTCACAGATCATTTTTTTCACCTTGAACATTTAAAGTTTATTTTCATGAGATTTAGAGTAAATTTTACAGTACAGCTGACATGATATATTTCTAGTTGTTATTTTTACATACCCATCTCATAGGTAATTGAAAGTCAGCTGTTACTTCACCTCCTTTCTCTTTTGCTCCTGCACAGACAGACATCTTTAATGATGCTCCCAGTGCCCGATGAAGGGCCTCTTTGGCGGCGGCTTGAAGCCCTTCCCTCAAGTTTTTCAACTTTAGGTTTATGGGACTGTCCATTCTGATTCAGAGCTCAGCTTCTGGGACTTCTGTGGAGGGGACTCCTTGTCGCTAGGAGGTGGCAGTGGACCAGCTCTCTCCTGTCTTACTGCTCGGCCTCTCTGTGGCCAGTGTAGAACAGTGACCTTAGCAGAGCCATCTCCTCTGTGGTAACGCACTGTCTTCTCACGGGCGTGACTCCACGTAGTCTACAGAACGTGTCGTCTAGTGTCAGGTGAAATAACTAAGTATTTTGCTTGAAAAGAAGGAATCAGAAGTCTCCTTGCTTCTGCCCGCCGCTGGGCCATAAACATAGTGATGGCAGCAAAAACTCACTTGTGCCGGTGAAGCGATGCTGTTAAAGAATTTGAAAGTGAAGTTTGCTATGGACAAAGAAGTTGATAGCAAAGTTTGTTGCTTGAGCTGAAAAATTAATTAATAGCCTCAGCTGGCAGTATTAGCTTAAGATGGCATGGTTCTGGGTACTGGAACAAGCCATCTCATTCGTTTCTAGCCGGCGTACCAGGCACCGTTCTAAGTGTTTTACAGGCACATCTCACTTGATCCTCACATCAGCAGTGTGGTGGAGCTGCTGTTACCTGCTTCGTAGATGTAGAAACTGAAGCACAGGTAAGTTACGTAAGTTTATGTAACTAGAAAGTGGTGTACTTAGTTTAAAACGATTTAAGGGTATTGATTCCAGTTTTCAACTAACTTAAATTGACTTCCATATTTGATTGGTTAAGGAGGGTATTCAGAAATTCTTTGTTCTTGTGGATTGCTTTTTTTAAGATGTTGGTGAAATGCTTTTGGAGAGAATTATGCCTTTAAGTGCTGCTTGTTCCGTTGTCCTGGTGTAAAGTATTGTGGGCGTTAGCTGTGGATGCCCTAAGAAGCCCCAGCTCTAATGCTGCTTGTTTTCGGAGTCGAGACAGTGCTTTTTAGTCCAGCCCATCCAGTGACAGTCCAGGTAAATGCGCTGGACGGAACTCTCAGCACGCCGCACAGTGGTGAGAGACGCCGTAGGGCACGGGCTCGAATGCCGCCATCTGCGAGATGGAGCCATGGCCGTGTGGTGAAGAAGGGTCTGTCTGGCTTCAGAGTTCTCAAAGACGGCCTGGCTTGGGTGGGAGGAAGATGAACAACCAAACCTGTGAAAAGCAATGACTTCAGGAAACGTTTCAGAAATAAATATATCAAGTTTCTTAATGTCTTTATCTTTTCCTGTTACCTCTTTTTCCTCTCATGCAGAAGTCACTCAAATAAAGGTAGTGAGGTTATTAATTTTGCTACAATATTTAAACATTTTATATTATAAAATGGTATGATCAGATCTTGATTACAGATTCTTGTGTCCAAATTTTCGTTAGGTTTAATGCTTATAGTTAGAGAGGTCTGGGAGAGGAGAATAGTGGGAATGTATTCTTGCAAAGCGAAAAACAAAGCAAAACTCCTTGGGGGGTGAGGGCAGATCTTAGTGCGTGTGCTAGAGTTCTAGGGAGCTCTAGAACTCTAAAAGTGAAGGAATTTGGGGTAATGATTTTTACAATGGTTGTTAAAATGTTTCAGATTAATTCCAATATGGCTAAAATTATATGACTCAAATAATTTCTAAAACTTGATAAAATTTTTTTTTATAAAATTGTTTATGTCAATCAGTCTGAACAAGAAACTATATCTTTCACACCCATTCTTCTTTAAATGGCAAGACAAAATAATACTTTTTGAGAGTCTTAAGTTTATTTCTGCTAATAGGTATAAAAACAAGCAAGGCTGTTGAGAAGAATGTCGATGTCAGCCAAGCCGTATTGTTAATAGCCAACATTCACGTAAAACTAGAGGCAATGATAGACACGATACTGCATTTAATTAGGTTATCTGGACGATTTCAGCATTCGCTATTGGAAAGACACTTTAAAATGCTTCAGAGTATAAAACGTGGACATTGTGGCTCAGGAGGGCCCTCTAGTGACACTGCTGATCTAACTCAGCTGTAGCGAGGAACAGATGACTTCGTATGGCCTTCTGTGCTGATTATTGAGTTCATATCTCCCTTCTAGAACATATGTGAGAAATAGATCTGGTTTTTTTTTTTTTCTCTCAAATTTATAAAATAAGAAAGTGATGGATTTGGTGTTAGAGAGCCCCGTGGACCCCGAAGCCACCAGAAAGAGCAACAGGTGGGTCCTAGAGCTGGTGAAGCCTGACGCATCGCCGGCGTTGGAAATGATAAAGCTGAAACTGTCCTCCTTTGGGCACATCAGGAGAAGGTGGAGTTTTTTTGGAAAAGACAGTGACGCTGGGAAAAATGAAGGCAGTAGGAAAGAGAAGACCGAATATGAGACAGATTGACCACCTGAAGGAAGCCACAGGCTGAGCAGGGCTCCTGAGGGCAGGACACTGTGGACGTCACTCATTCATAGGCACCAGGAGCCGCAGCTGACTCAGTGGCACGTAACACATGCGGATAAGCTTGTCTCGGTTTGATTCAGCCTTCCATGCTCGAGGTTTTGTCAAGATAAAAATAGGAGATGAGAAGATACGAAAATGACAGATAGGGTAGTACTTGGAACGCTGAGTTGTTTCCAGGTTCTTGTTTCCTGTCTGTGATAGAATGGTCCAGCGTGCGTGCCGTGCCATGCTGCCAACTCTGGGTGGGGATTCTGTCGTCGGTCAGTAATGTGAGCGAAACACGTCCTTTTACTGGAAGAGGAACGCCGGCTTCGATGCACACGGTCCCTGCGTGTTTGGGAGGACGTGCTTGAGAAGGCTGGCCCGAGCACAAGCGCAGCAGAACACTTCCACCATGCAGGCGGGTCATCCGAGCGTTGCACGTTGTTTAAACTCTGCTGTCTTTAATTCCCTTAAGGGTGTAGGCAGAGAAAGCACAGCAGTGGACACTAGTCGGTTTCCGATCATCAGTGTGGGGGTGTCAGATTCAGTCCTAGAAGGAGCTGTGGTTTCTGAAAAGACGTTTAGTCGAATGTTATATATTCTGCCTCACAGGGTGTATGACAGTTTTACTTTTTTTTTTTTTTTTAACACATTATCAGGTTTATTTTGGAAAGAGTTGTGTGAATAATGTGCGTATATACTGAATTTAGAAAACTGTGAGAAATGTGTGTGTGGTGATTCCTCAGAGTGTAGCTATTTGAGAACTTGGGGTAGTTATGTTTTTTAACTTAAGTGTTTAACTGCAGCACATCATAAATGATAGGCATCGAGTTAATAGTGAACTTGTTTTGTTGCATAAAATAAGCACCTAAGGCTGGAGTGACTGAATTATTCATTTATTGAATATTTATTGTCCAGTACCCAGCAGGGACCACGTCATACTGGTTTTCTTACATCATTTACTTTTAACCCTCTGAACCTTGATCAGAAAAGATAGCTCCCATCCTGGGAGAGCTCCAGTTCAGCTGGGGCGGGGCGGGGAATGACAGATGAGCCATTGAAGATGATAAGAGTGCTCAGTGCCGTGAGGGACGTGAGCCCAGTGTGCTGTGGGAGAACGGGAGAGCCTCACTCAACCCGGTGTTGAGGCGGGGCGGGGGTGGCGGGGGAGCTGGGAGCACTTTTCAGGGAGGACCGGGGCTGAAGGGCAGTGGGTTCCGGGCAGAGTGCGGGGTCCGGGAGTCTAGCTCAGTCTTCCTGGTGCTCCGTGAACACAGTGCTTCCAAGCAGCATGCAAGTGTTTAACCAGAAGAACAGCTAACGTTTTCTGTCATTCGTCTGTGCTGGTCACGACTCCAAGCACTGCGTGTGTTCTGCGTGTTAAGTCCTTTCATTCCCACCACAGCCATGTCATGGAAGTGTTAGAATGATCCCCATTTGACAGATGAGCAAACTGCAGCGCAGAAAGATGAACTAACTTATCTATGAAATAACTAGGAAGAGGGAAAGCTGGGATTCAGACCCAGGCTGTCTGATTTCAAGGTTTGAGCTTTTACTAGGCAAGAAATTAAACTCTGGGTTGCATTGGAGATAAGCCCTTTTCGATTGAGCTGTAGTACTGAAGCAAATACGTTATTTTCAGAAAATGGGAAGCAGTGGCCCCCATCCGTGTCTGTGTGCCTCTGTGGGAAGGTTGGACGCCCTCATCTCCTGGCCTCCAACTGCCTGGTTACCAGCACCCGAAACGTCAGCGCGCTGCAGTCTGTGTCTGCTCCCGCCGCATCCCAGCCTTTTCCTTCCTCTTCTCCCCAGGCCTCCCTGGTCAGCCCAGCTCCCTTCCTCTGCTCCGCACCGTCAGCTCCCTCCGCAGCCCTGCGAAGTCTCTGAAGAGAGATCTGCGAGGAAACTTGCCGGGTGTGGAGGACCAGCCTGCAGGGCTGCCCCCCGGTGCTTCCTGGTTTTGCAGCAGCGCGTGGCAGTCAGGTGGCACCCTCCGGGACTGGGGGCTGCGTTGGGACGTGTAGCAGAAGGACAAGGGTGCAGGGGATTCGGGAAGTGTTAAGAAAGACCCCGCGGCCTCAGTGGAATGGAGAAGGAGGCAGAGGCAGGAGTGCGTTCGTGGTCTTGGGGGGCACAGGGACGGGGTCTGGATGAGTTGCAGGTGGGTCTGTAACAGGAGAGACGGGGTGACACAGGTCCAGGAGCGGTGGGCTTGCACTGAGGGAGGGACGTGTTCGAGGAGGACCGGTTCTGGGCGGCGATGGGGCTCAGGAGGCCATCGGTGTGAGTGAGGCGGAGAGGGCCGTGGGCGTTGGCCACGCTGATGCCCTGGGGTGGGACAGGCTCGTCTGTGCGTGGGCGCTGTGACGAGCCGTGGGAGAAGGAAGGCATGATTTGCAAGGTGCTCTCTGTTATCCGCCCCATGCTTGCCGTCAGATGGCAGAGAGTCATTTTATGAACAGGGTTATGTTTACCTTTGTAATTGACATTTTATTCTCGTTTGCACAGAGCGATGCAAAGGCTTCAGTGGAAAGAAGCATCGTTCGTATGACCAGATTCTTGCGTGCGTCGTCCTTTTGGTGTATTTCCTAGCGTAACTACTTCTGTTAGCAGTATTTTGACCTTATCTGTCATTTTGGGTAATCTGTTCTGGCATTTTCTTTCCAGAAAACGAGAGAAAAAGATAGGAGATGAAGACGCCCATCTTTAGTTCAGGGCGTTTGCCTTCTGCTGATAGTTGGGGGCACGCCCAGCATGGATCAGGGGGAAGGAAGCTGGTAATCATGGCTTGGGAAGTACTGTTTTCTTTTTGTTGTTCTTGTTTAATTATGCACAGTTAGAATGTTGTAGGTGCTCAGAATATAAATTATGGTGTTTAAATCTTAGAGTAAAATTGGAAACTGATGCTTACTAATATCTTTATTCTTGAAGATGTCACCATAGAAGCATCAGGGCAAAAAATGTAAACTTCTGTTGGGGAGAGTTGGTTTATTGTTAGCACCATCCCCCTGCCCCCCCACCCAGGACCCTGCCCTGAGGGCTGGACGTTGGCATGTGCCACTGACAAAGGACCACAGTCTGTTGGTTTTCTGTGGACTTCGGCATAGAAACCTTTAGTGGGCTCTGGAAGCCTTTTTTATAATCGACAGAGTGGATCCAACTGACTCTAAAAGGTGGTTTCTAGTAATCTCATAAGCGGAGGGCCCAGAATATATTACATACTTCAGTTTTCTGGTGCGCTAGGGCATTATTGGAAAAATATATCTTAGTAACATCCTGTCTTTATTGTGAGTTATTTTATTTCTTTAAATTTTGTTACCTTTCCTAATTAGGTTCGGTTTAGGCTAGATTAAAAATGAATATGCGCACATAGACTTTGGTTTATTTTGCTAGGGATCTAAAAGCCAGCTCACATGTTATTTTAGTAGTTTCAGAATTGTCCTCCTCAAGAGATTAGTGAAGATTTAACTGGCAACAGTTTCAGATAATGATAGTGAGACCGTGTGTGCGCGCAAAAACTGTTAAAAGAAAATCTCATGAGCAGACGAAGTTTTCAGCTTTAAAACTAATCTGGAATCCATTTGTACCTTGGTAAATTAGGGCCGGCATCGATCAATATTTTGCTGAGTGTGGAGAGAGACAGTTTGGAGAGAGAGTTTCAATATAATAGTGGGAAAGTTTTGGCTTGATTTTCTTTCATATTCTCTTTGTATTGGGGAATAAGCAAAAGTGACATTTTTCCATTAAAAGGTCATACTTCTCAGACATCGGTATTACAGGCTTCATGGTGGATCATGTAAAATAATTAAATTATCCGTAGTTTATTAAGGATTAAGAGGAAATAGATATGGTATAAGTTAATAAAATTCTCCTGTTTGCTTTTTATGTATTGATTATTTAAATCAAATATGTTTCTTTTCTAGGAGTTGTCGGATTTCCCCATGTTTTGAAATGCGTTTTCTTACCTTCTAGAACAGGAGCCCTGTAGATGCTTCTACAGGTGAAGACATCCTCTTTGCTGTTCGGATTATCTGAACAGAACCAGCAGTCCAGGTTTCATCTGTTGTTTCTGCAGATAAGAAGCACAGATGTTCTTCTTTCTAGAACATACCTACCGAACAGCAGTGGGAGTTGGAGGAGCAAAACGTGCTTTTCCAGACTCACTGCTCCGTGGTCCCCATGTGGAAGGCGCCCAGCCGGGATCGGAAGGGATCTTCCGATCTGCGTTCAGCGCTGAGTGGTCTCCCCGTGAAGGGGAACCAGCACCACGATAAACCCCACTGTCGATCGTTTAAGAGTATAATTGTGTTTTTAAATGACAACTGTTATTAGGTCCCGTTTCTTTTTTGCAAATTCCAAAGCAAAGAATGCTCATAACTGAGCCACAAGTGGCAAAATGAATCAGTTTTTCTAGCCAATAAAAAAGCTTGAAGAATTGTTTTAAACTGAATTCGATAGCTTCTCGCTCATGGAAGAGTCCAGGAAACGTGGGTGACTGGTCTGTAGCTTTCAGTCTGATGTGTGATAACACCAGAGGAGAAGCATGTGTGCCTGTCGCATGGCGTGTCTAATGTCTCTTATGCCGAAGACTGCCGGCTGGCACTTTACCAGGAGCTTTGGGTATTTGACTGATTTATGTATGTACTTAATGCAAATTTACATGCTCTAATTGGGCCTTTGGGTGTTTTGAAAATGGCCTTGTTTTGTTGGTGATGGTGGCTGTGTAAAGTAGGACAGCCCACGGAGCGCGGTAGGATGGGTTTGCTAATGAAATGCTTCCGAAACGTGGACACACTTGATTATCAAGGGACAAATTCACTTACGAGGCCCAAAGAGTTTCATTCAAAGAAAAGCCCACTGTACTTACTTACTTTTAATGGCTTGAATTACTACGTTTTCATCTGTCTTCAGCCCCAGAGTTTGTACTTGAAGGTCAGAATCAAAACTTTACCCTCTGTGAATTCCGTAAGGGTTTCCTGACTCTCTCGGATAAGATGGTGTCATTCTTTCCTACCATCACATTTCATCCTGTGTTTGTTTAGTCCCCCCACCAAGAATGAAACTTGGAGCTATAGGATTTTTTTCATTTAAAGAAGTAAAATTTTTCTTAGATTTTTTTCTTTTTAATTCGTTGCTAGGTTTGCTATCTCAGTGAGGAAAAGAGTGGAAAAGTTGGCTTTGTATCTTTGCTGTATTACTTCATTTTTTTCTCTTTTTTCCTTGATTTTATGATGCAACTGGGGTCACAGCTTTGGTGCTTGAGAGGGAGCATCCTTGTCAGACGTGAACTGCTGACGGGAAGGTGAAGAAATGGTGGTCTTTGGAGGAGCCACCTATGGATAAGGGAAAGATGATTTGTTTTTTGGTTTTTGTTTTTGTTTTTTGTTTTGGTTGTTTTTGACAAACTGTGGGATAGAGCAGTACGACAACTTTCGTGCTCCGGGATGCCTCCGTGAGCACTCATTGCTGCGTCGGGGTCGGGGTCGGGGTCGGGGTGGGGGTCCCCGGCTGCAGCTGCGCCTCTCTGCTGGGAGGCAGTCCTCATTTCGAGTTGCTTCAGGGCGCGAGGTGCGCGTAGAGCAGGGCGTCCTGCTCGGCTGTGGCAGTCCCTTCCCGTCTGGAGGTGCTCATGGAGGCCGTGACTTCTAGGACCCCTCGGTTTGCTCCTGCGTTTCCAGCAGGGCCGCTTCCGGTCGGGGTGCTTTGGGCGACAAGGCCGTCGGAGTCGGGGAGGCTCGGCGCCCCGTGCAGGCCCGGGGGCGGAGGGCCCTGCTCACCGTGAGCATCGGTGGCCTCTCACTGTAAAACCTGACATTGGCACGACTTTTTCTTTGATTTAAACAGAAAAACCAGCAGATGCTCATATGAGCATGAGAAAGATCACTTAAAGACAGCTTTGAGGCATCGGCTTCATTTCGTTTGTTCGTGGAAAATGAACGAGGACGTGCGCCGTGGCGGCATTCTCTGCCTGGGTCCAGACGGTGAGGGCTGGGTGGCATTTTGGCCTCACGTCAGCTACTGTAATTCTTTCCCCTAGAAGAATATCTTTCTTTTGAGCCCAGCATCAATTTTCAGTTGAGAACGTTAGAAACGTGCAGGACTGAGAGCACGTAGTAGCTTCAAATCCGAAGGGCTCCGCTGAGGAGTGGAGAGCTTTGCTGAACGCCGCTCAGGGCAGAAGGCTGCTGGAAAAGGGAAACAGACTGTAGCGACGGGCTTTGTAGGAACCTCTAAGGGACCTGTCCCGACAAGACTCTGGAAGCACGGAGTGACAGTGGCCGCCGTGGACAGAGTGGCTGCTGCGCCAGCGCCGTGCGCCGCTGTCTCGTCTGAGTCGGGGTCCCAGGAGGCGGGTCGTGTTTCTGGCCCTCGTCGTGCACAGGAGGAGTCTTGAGATTTAGGGTCAGTGACTTGCCCGAGGTTTCAAAGCTAAGCCAAGCCGTGAGCGTCGGGGCGCGGCATTGCTCGTCGCTTGGGTGCCTCCCCGCCTTTCTGGTGAGGCGGCGTGAGGGGACAGGAGTCAGCAGCTCCTTCACAGTTCTCCCTTTCCCGAGCGTGCCACGCCGTGTGTGGTTCTTGGCCATTTTGGACGCCCTGTTGTTCTCTAGCTCAGCCCATGGCACCTGGTATACGTGGCAGACACTGTACTGATTTCTGTCTTGGGGGACCCCGCCACCTGCTGCCTCTGGCGGGCCTCCCGGATGCCCTCCTGCCCCGGCGAGCCAGCTTCGGTCCCTCCATCCGGGGCGTCTGGCGCTGGGCAGCTCTCCCAGCTCTGTGGGATTCACGCTTTGCGACTCGCTTGTGTTTGAAGGCGCTTCGGTTCTCTGCCTCATGGCTTTGCGCGTCCGTCCTGTGCTCCCCACCGCGCTGGAACCCCCCAGGCGAGGGACGGCGTTCTAGACTCGGTTCAGGTACCCCGCTGGCCCTGGGTGGCAGCTCATGCTGCGCGGGTGCTTGACGCTTCTCGCTTTCATTGTGGTTCAGTGCGTGAGACCTGAGCCCGGAGACATTTTCTTTTCATCTTAAGATTTTTGACTTTTTTCAGCAGGGTCGTTTCAGTACATACTCAGCTCAGAGAACTGCAGGAGGAGATGAATCAGAAGCAGCTCCTGCCCTCAGAGGGGATGGGCTCTTGGAACGGCTTACAGATTAGAAGTGCAGGTGATCGGCCTCTGTGTGCGCGTCATTCCACCTGAGTTTCACACACGGAGGGGCCTAGAAGTTGGTTACAGCGTAAGCAGGGCGCTCGGACCTGCGCGGGAAAGGCCGTGCAGGCCACGGTGTGGGAGTCGCAGAGCTCTGGGCACGCGGGCGGTGCCCGGGGGAGGACGGCCTTGGCACTGAGCTGGCGTGGGCCCGTGGCAGTCTCGTGTGAGCCGGGTCCCCAGGGAGGAGGAGAGGGTTTTGACGGGGATTCGGCGTGGAGGGTGACATTGCGTTTCGGAGACATGGAGCCACGTGGAGGAGTCCAGTCGAGGCAGCAACAGCTGCTGCATTTGGAGAAGTCGCTTTGTGTGGCTGGAAGTGGGGGTGAGAGTGAGTCGGGGCTGGTTTGTGTCGGGGCTTACGTGTCAGGCTAAGGTGTTTGGACGCAAGTAGACAGCGGGGAGCCACCGGAGGTTTTGAGTAATGTGACCTGGGCTGCGCATTTGGAAGATTAATCCGCTTGAATTGTGAGTAATGAATGGATGGGAAAGAGAAAGTGTTTTCCATTGTTGGGTCACTTTTCTGTTTTCTGTAGAAACATAACCAAAACAAATGTAAGCTTAATTTAGTTTTTAAATAATAGTGCAAGAATCTTAGTATGTAAGAAGAATATGTATGAGTATGTGTGTTCTCATCCAAATACTTTTTAAAACTAGCCAAGGCGCGTTCACCTGTTACAGTCTAATTAACCATGCGTTCGAGTGTTTCTTTAGTTAGCTGTGCACCCCAGATCGAATCACCTCCCAGACCCCGGCTGTGGCGTCGCACTGCTCGGAAGCCTTCAGCACCCCACCACGGGGCCGCTGAGTCACGACCCACTGTGCAGCCCAGCGGCCGGGCCTCCCCTCACCCCCCCGCACCCCGCGTCAGAAAACTCTGCCTGAGACCTCCCTTGTCTCATCACTCTAGTCTCTATGACAGGACCTTTCCTAGGGTCACAAGGTGAAGCGGGGGCACCCCGAGTTCCTGAGAACCGACAGAGCTGGGGCCGCTGGAGACCTGCATTGTGCCACACCCCGAGGATGTCATGTTAGGTGAGACAGAGGTGGCTCCTACTCCTTGTGGCCTGTGGTCTCCAGCGACGAACGCTGATCACCAGGTGTCGTTAACCCAGGGTTCGGTGACTGACGGGTGGGCCGGGAAGGGGGCGCTTCGGGTGCCCGGGGAGGTGGGGCTCATGCAGGCTGGCGCCGTGGGGCAGGTCGCTGTGGGATGTGAATTTTCACCTGGAAACTGAAGCGTGAGGGCACGTGGGCGGGGCGAGGAGGGGGCAGGATGCGCTGCGGCCCCGGCTGGAGAAGCGTCGTGGACCAGAGGACCTCAGAGGTCTGCGTGGCCGGGCCATGTTTCGGTGACTGAGGAGTAAGATGTCGCAGGAGAGTTAGGCTGAGACCAGTTACAGAGCGCCTTTAGGCCGTTTTAAGGATTTTTCATTTTATGTAAAGTGCAGTGGGAGGGAAGTGTCAGTAGAGGGGCTTATGAATGGAGGAATCGCACAATCCAAATTATGTTTTAAAAAATCTCACTGTGATTACGAACGCACCCCAAGTCCAACCACGCCTCGCCGCCACCGCCCGCTCTGATCTGACTCGGAGTCAACCGGTCCTCGCAGAGCCCGGCAGCCTGTCCTTGACCTTGTCGCCAGTGGTTTCCCGTGTCACGCAGAGGAAAAGACAGAGGCACGCTCCGACCTCGGGGCCCTTCCTCGCTGGCCTCCAGCCAGGGTCACTTCGCCCAGATGTCCGCGTGGCTCGCTCGCGCCAACCGGCTTTGGGCGAGTCCACGCCTGGCCACTGCCTTTCACAGCGGACCCCACTTTCTTGTTCTTCAAAGCTCTCACTGCCTTCGGACACGTCCTGGCCGAAGGACGTTGTCAGCGTCCCGTGGGCCGACGCGCTGTCAGCGGTGTGGGGCGCGTGGCGTAGAGCGGACGCTCGGGGCGTGGTGGAGCACGGCCCGCGGGGCCGAGCGCGGGGCCGGGAGCACAGCTGGAGGCGCTTCGACGAGGGGCTGTGGCTGCGAGGCAGGTTGTGGAAGATGCAGAGACACGACGCGTTCACGGTACATGGTGGAGACAGAATCAACAGGAGAGTTCACAGGGATTAAAATGACCAAGGTTTCACCTCACAGTTTTAGAAAACACTATGAAACGCCATTGTTGTCATACGTCAGTGATTGGATGAGAGGCATTGGGGATTTTTTTTTTGTTTTTTAGTCTGTGTCTTCTGATGCCGCCGCGTTCACCGATGATGGAGCATGTGGTAAAGGTTAATAAGAATTTGATAAACATTTTAAGTATTTAAAATATTTGTATGCTTTTTAAATTAAGTTTATGAGTCAGTACGTGCAGTAGTGAAATGTTTACGATAGTCTTTTAGTTAGCTCAGGGTAGTGGTTCTCAAGGGCAGATGAATTCGCCCCCCAGGGAACATTTGTCTGTGGCTTAAGACATTGGTTGTCACAACTTGTAAGGTGGTGCTAATGGCATTAGTCATTAGAGGCCAAATCTCCTGCTAAACACTCTTTGAGGCGCAGGTCAGCCCCCCTCCTCGGCAAAGTCATCCACCTGCCGGGCTGGGAACGTGGGCAGCGCCCGCCCCGCCTCGGGTTGAAGCTCGGGCTCCGTGGCGCCCGTACCTGCACGGGCTCCGCACCTCCGCTCTGGACAGCTGTGAGGAGAGCAGCTGCCCCTCCCACAAATGCCGTGTGACGGACACACGTGCGTGCTCGCGTGCAGAAATCCAGCTCGAAGCTGTGCCTTCAGCATGGTCCCTTCGAAGGTCACTCGCTCGTTTGCGTGACTGCCTTTTCCCAGTGGCCTTCTTTAAATCTCCTTATTGGTACCACATTTTGTTCCGAGGGCAGATTTGGAAATGCCCAGTGCTTTCCGAATCCATTGTGATGAGTAGTGAGGCTGGGCAGCAATTCTTTTGTAAGATGAAATTGAAATGTAATTGTCATGGAATCGTTGGCTCTAAACGTAGTTTAAAAGTAATGCTTCTACAAAATGTTTTCATCAGTAAATTTTGGGAATAAATGTATTGCATTTTCAATTCGAAGGAGAGTATTTAAGTGTGAAAGTTCTAAAAAGATTTAAAACAAAAATAGGGTGTATCAGAGTGTCACATGTTGAAAAGGCTGTTTCTGAAAAACTGGCATTCTCACAGAATATTGGGAGGTAACTTGGCAATTTCGTAATATTAAAATTTAAAATGTTTACACCCTTCCATTTATGAATTCTACCTGTAGCCATTAATTTACAGAAACATTCATACCAGTAAGCAGAGATACAGATACTCAGTGCTATTTCTTAAAGCGTTGTTTGTAAAGTGGAAAAAATAGAAACACGTCAACAGCATACTGGTCACTAAACATTAGTGCACCCTCAGAGTGGAATGCGATACACCAAAAATATCGTGTGGACTGACATGAAAGGAGGTATGAAATATATCGCATAGTTGGGAGTCATAAAAAAACAACAACACAACCAAGAACTAGTGCGTGCAGCATTCAGCGCAGAATTACACCTCTCAGATCTGTGTGGGAGAAAGGCCTGGAGAAAAACACCGAACCTAACCGTGGGAGCAGGGTGCCCTCCTCCGTCTCGGACGCGTCTGGTTGTTTTAAGTGCATGTGTGTGTTACGATCAGGAGAAAGTGAGACGTGTGCTCTGAGGCAGCGGGCCCCGTCCTCCTTGCTGGCCAGAGCGTCTGTCGTTTGGGAAGCAGCCTCTTGTGTGAGCACGTAACACGGCTGAGGGGCTCGCAGTAGTTCCGTTTGTTTCAGGGATACTTAAAATCGTCCAGAGGTTCCCGTGGCGTGGTTCTTCATGTGAAGTTATCAACTGCTTTAAATTTTTTTTAATTTTTGACTTTACAGTGAAAGTGCCAAGGGGTCAGTTGTGAAGGGTTCAAGTCTTGACATGTGGAGTGCACATCTGTGTGTATCCTGCAGGTGGCCCTGGTGGGTTTGTGGCGTTCCCTGTGTGTTTACCCAGTGAAGTTCCCTAACCGGGAAGTCTTAATTCCGGTCCTGCCTGTAGAATGCTGTCTTTCGCGGAATTGTTGAAAGTCAAATGTTTCCTTATCAAGAATTACAGTGTAGCAGAAAAAATATGTGACAAGTTCTTAGAACATTTTCTTCCTTATTTATCTACTTTGTTACTTGTTACAATCTCGGGGAAAATGGAATTTATGTTAACACTGGATGATGCTGTCCAATTCCTTTAAAGTTCCAAAACTTCATCAAAACTGGCAGAACTAATTTTTTCAAATGAATTCTCTTTGAAGTCCTCCCTTTTCCCTTCTCTTTGTGTGTCCGACTCCCCCCTCTTCTCCCTTTTTCTCCCAATCTGTCAAGTTCAAGAGCGGCTCAGATGCCATGAATTAGGTGAAGCACAAAAGGGGGGAAGGAGACCCTTTTGAGGAACAAAGGCCTCCCATTAGGCTGCCCTGCGTGGTCTCCGCTGCCGGCCACCCGCCCCACACAGAAGGTAGATGCCGCAGGGCCTCGTCCCCTCGCGTGTGCCGCCCCTTCCCCCAGGCCACACGCAGCCGGGCCGGAGGGCGCTGAGGTCCTGGCATCCTTACACAGTTGCCTTGTCGCCGGGCACACTACCGCAGGGGCAGAAGGGGGGGGGCAGTGCACACGCGCGAAGCCCGCAGGCGAGAGCAGGAGCTGTAGGGGAGCCGCAGCCTGGGACGCAGGGCAGGGGACCGAGGCCCCACTGCCACTCTTCTGCGGCCCTGCCTTTTAAAAACAATGACTTGGATTTATATTCACTATAGATGAGTTCGTTTCTTCTCTGTCAGCGTAACAAAACAGCCACGTGGAAGTAAGCGTAGCTGCCGAGAACAGTTACTGTAATAATGCAGGAAACCTGCCGATTGGCTCCTGCATCTCTGGGTGTTTGCTCTTGGGTGTCGCATAGGTGGTTTAGCGGCTGGTTTGTGAATCAGTGGGATTAAAAAGAACATTAAAAGGAGTGAAGAGATCATTTCTTTGTGGGATCAGTAGTAGCATTTCATTTTGAAAATGAGATTTTTTTACTATTTATGTTTTTTTCTTCCACATGGCATTCAAATAAAAATAACACAGTGTATTCATCCCCTCCCCTTTGTTTTGGTCTTAAGGATTTTTTTCAAAATATTGAAACCTGGCTAATGCACGTGAATTAAAAAAAACTTTTTTTAAATGTATTGACAACTCGAGGAAATGTTTTGACCTTCAGTGGCTTCTGGATGTTGCCTTGAAGGGACCATGTCCCTTGGGTCCTGGTGTTTGGGGTGTAGTAAGTAGTTTACAAGAAATCCATTGGTTTATGTAGTTCGGAGCAAAATAAAAGGCAGAGACCTTGCTTATATTGTGCAGGAAATGACCGTTGTTTTCCGTGCAGGGCAGAGGTGCGGCCGGGCTCGGGGAGGGACAGTTACGGCTCTGATCTTTCCTCGCTCGTGCTTCTGGTCATCTGCTGGATTGTCCTCCGCTGTCGTTCTTTGGGGTGGCATTTGTCTTCGGGAGAAATGGCTTCACAGTCAGACGCGGATCGCTGAACTGGGGCACCCCGGCCGTTCCTGTCAGGCCGGACGCACGGGGAGCAGTTTTAACACGGGGCGTGTGCCCTGGGTACTTACGGGGGGAGAGGAGCGAGTGGGACCGCGGTCTCGCCCAGGCTTCAGCGTCTGTCGGGAGCGCGGCTCTGCCCCGGCACGCGGCTTTGCACTGGCTCCCGCGTCGCTGCTCTGGAAGGCCCGCGCGGTCCCCCGGTCCCACGGGCAGGCACTGTTCACGGAAGAAGTCATTTCCGATTGTAACTTTCCAAGTTAGTGTTGCCTTTGGCATAGTTCACCGGGACTCTGATGAGCTGAATGTAGGCTCATATTGCTTTTATTAAATGATTTAACGTCGTAGGACTTTGTAGCTTTAAATGTAGAGATGTGAGTTTTAAAAACATTTTGAAATGTCCTAATGTTATTATAACAATAGTAATAGCAATTAGAAAAATAATACAGTCTATACTACATTTAAAAAATAAGAATAAAAAGAATTCCTCACTGGGAAAGCAGAGGGAGAGGCAGCTCCTTTCTTTGAGCTTCCTGAGAAGCCATGTTACTGGCAAGATTTTAAACATTAAATGTCTTTGTGACTGAACCTGCCCTTCTCAATAAGGCAGCCTAACCGGTGTGACCTCACTTTTCCACCTGACTGTCCCCCCACTCCAGGGGAACGAGGGTGTGATGAACCTTTGCAGTAGAACTGTCCGCGGGGACCACCTTTTCTAGGCGTCTTTTTGGTTGGACGCCTGTCCCTTGCGAGCGCTCTCCTGCCCACCAGGCGACTGATGACTAGTTAAGGGGGATTTAGTTCAGTTGTTGAGTAAGGGGAAGTCAAGCTGGAAGACATGGAGATGCTCGACACTCATCTGTAGGAGAGTTTTGAAGTCTCTGTGGAGGTTGAAGAACTGCGACGTGGCTGGACGAGGCATAGAGGTGACAGTTGTTAAGTGGCGTGGAGGAGCGGGTCGGTCACGACGAGGGTGGAGCCCTTCCCCCCTCATCCAGACCTGCGAGTCGCGGAAGCCTCCCCAGCCACGTCAGGCGAGACGCATCGGGCCCCTCGCCCCCTCCTCCCCCACGTCTCCCTGCTGGTGCTCCGTGTCCTCTGCGGCACCGCCATTCTCGGTGGCTCATGCCTGAGGCTGGCGGTCGTGCTGGTCTCCTCCCCCTTAAGTGATAAATAAATGTGATCCCGGGCTACACGTGCCCAGGGGGCAGAGGTGGACACGTGGCCTTTCTGAAGGAACCCAGGCGTCTCAGACTTTTCCAAATGTGAGCCTCTGACCCCGAGTCGCAGAAGCTGGGAAGGAACAAGCAAGCCACGGTCACAGCTGCAGCAAAATAACCAAGGATGGAAGTGGGCCCCCTCCCCCACCAAAGACTTCCGGTCATTGGAATTAATCAGATTTAGTATTCAAATTAACTTTAAAAAGTTTAAATGATAATAGAAAGGATTGAGAACCTGGGCAAAAAAAAAAACAAAACAGGCCATAAAAATGACCAGGCAGATTTGGCAAAGAAACAATCGCTAGAAAGGAAAGAAATAGTCATTGAAATTTAGAAACTCAGCAAACAAATTAAGTAGTAGATTAGATACTTTTTGAAGAATGAATTGATGATGGATCTCGGGAAATTAACCAGATATAGTAGTGGTTATAGATGAAAGATAGGAAGGAGAAACCAAGAGCTGTCAAGGATAGCATGAGAAGATTTAAAATGAATCCAATTGGAATCCTGAGAGAATAGAGATAGTTCTCACCTATTGCCAGTTCAAATACATACTGGCTGAGAATTTTCTAGAATTGATGAAAGGCATGAATTCTCAGCTTTAGGAAACACAATGAAACCCCAAGCTAGTTAGATAAAACTTCTATTCTTAGATATATTGAAACTGCAGAAAATCAAATATAAAGAAAATGTCTTAATAGTGGGCAGGAGGAGCAGGTAATCGCCCATAAAGGAGCCATGCTTCCCCGTGGTCACTAGCGACAGCAGAAGCCTCCAGACGATGAAATTATAAAACGCTGAGAGAAAATAACTACCAGCCCTAACATTTTACCCAGCTAAACTTTCGTTCAAGAGTAAAGACGAAGTGACATTTTGGACAAATAAAATCTGAATTGGCTTCCATCATATTCCACTAAAAGAACTTTTAAAGGGAGTTCTTAAGAAAGAACTCGAACTCAGAAGGTAAGACTGGGGAAGGTCCTCCTGAGAAGATGACATTTGGACAGAGACTGGAAAGCTGAGAAGAAGCCACTAGGTTGCGGGGACAGAACTGCAGTGGCCGCATGCCCTGGCTGTGTGTCGTGCCTTCCTCGGCACCGGAGGTGCTGAGGGCGGGCACTGACGTCATGGTTCCACGTGGCCTGACCTTTCGTGGAAATTAATTTTGATTGTACGAAGGTGTAAGAAGTTTTGGAAAATTATAAGCCAGTAGTAATGTTGGTGCACACATGCAAGCACAGAGCTAAATTGATAGGAAGGAATAGAGTTGAGACTGAAAAACCGTAACTTAATATCCATTGTGTACAAGACCAAATTTTAGAAATTCCAGCTTTTCCATAATGTGCATGTACAATAGTTTTGCAAAGTTGCCAGACATTTTTTAGCAGAAAACAAATCATTCTTAGTATACTCTGAAAACCTAATTTTAACGTATGAACACCAAAGTAGCAACTCAGTAATTTACATCTGTTTTCGGTAGGTCGCTTTCAGCTTCAGGTAGTAGAAACTGAAACTGGTTTAAGCACAAGGGACGGGCTTCAGAGAGACCGGAAGCTCCGGCACAGCAGGGCTGGCCCCCAGTGCGGCTTTGCCCTCAGATCCTGGCCCTCGTGGCTGCAGGACAGCTGCCAGCAGCCCAGGGCGTGCGCTTCCCGCGCGGGTCCTGACAACCAGCAGCCGCTTCCCGCTCTCCGTTTACATGAGAGCAGTGACCCGGGAGGGTCAGGAGCTCTTGATGTCAGTGGCCAGAACGAGTGACGTTCCTGGGTGTCATCGTTCAGGGCCTCCCCTTGAGCTGAAATCATTTGCTAACTGTCACTGCCCTTACCCACGTGGGGAGAGGTGGAATGACAACTAGGATGCACTGCGCACGTGCAGTCAGACATTACAGTCAACAGCGTTAGCATTTTGGGATCAGTTCTGGCCCACCGGTGGCACACAGATGATGCTGTGGCAGGCAGCGGTCCACTGAGAAGTGGACTGAGGGTGGGCCCTGGGGACCGCCGACATTTCACACACAGAAGGAGCAGGAGCAGCCTGTGAATCAGAATCTCCGGCTTGAGTTTGTTCTGTGTGGCTGCTTTGACGTAGAAGAGACAGCAGAGATGGCTGTGGGATTTGTTTCCCTTACATTTCTTTTTCCAAAAGAATAATTATTGGAAATAAAGCTTAGAAATTGAGATTTGAATTTACTCCTGGAACAAAAATGTTCCTTTAACATTTAAGTAAAAACATTCCTAAAATTCAGTTATTTTCTAATTTAAGAAAGGAAAATGAGCAGAAAAGTCAAATGCACATCCTTTTCTGTTTCTTGCTTGTGTAAAGTCAAGAACCTAACGTTTGAATAAGTTTTATCGTATTTATTATAAAACAGATTACAGAATCCTGGAAAAAAGTAACAGACAATTCCTTTGAATTTCATGTATTTAAAAAAAATTGTAACTGATCTTTGATTCATTTAAAATATAGTTTTAAAAGTTCATTTTGCAGGTGTAATACTGAACATATTATGCAATTTTTAATTATGAACTGCAGAAAACTATTCAGTTGGCTTGAATGAAGCGATTCTAACAGCATATGGCATGTTTGATTTACCCAGTATTTTTTCATTAGACCTCTGCTCTTCTCTGGTCACTTCAATGTCACTTGAATGTTTCTTCGAAGTGCTACCCATTGTCTTAAAGGAAATAGGGAAGGAATTATAGATGGGTGTACCGAAGTTATAGGAAAAGCGAACAGTGTATGTCGTAATATATGAAGGCAACATCTGATAGGTTAGCTACTAAGGAAGAACCGCATCCTTGTATGTTTTTAAAAGGTTCTTGTAAGTAGTGAGGAATGTTAAAATTTATGACTCAGACTTCAGACTCATCCCTACATATACATATGACATCTGGGAAGAAATACTGGTTTCTTGTATAAAAGAATAAATGGTTGGGTCTGCCGCCCTGTGTCTGAAGGACCTCGGTGACGGGAGGTGGCCTGTGGTTGGTGCTGGGCCGTGGACGGTAGCGGGTCGAGGGTCTCGTGTGCAAGGACCCTCCGCTCCTGGCGTAAATCACGCACGGACTCGTGGTTTCTCTTTGTGCTCGAGGGTGTGGGGAGATCGTCGCCCCGAGGCGCTGGCCGGGGGCTCCTCCGGGGGCAGCGCGTTCTCCTTTCATTTCGTTCCTGTGCCTCACGTGGTGCCCAGGAATGACATGAAGCGCTGCGTTTGTCTCCCGTTCCGTCCCCTCCGAAGCCTCCCACTGCAGGCCGCGGTTCTCCAGTCCGGCGCGCGTCAGGGTGTTCTGGAGTGCCGCGCAGACACGGGGTGCTGGGCCCCCCCCAGAGCTGCTGACTCTGCCTGTCAGGGTGGGGCCCGAGGCTCTGCATTTCTGGTAAGTTCCCAGGTGATGCTGCGGCTGCCCATCCAGGTGCTGCCCTTTGAGAACCACTGCGGTGAAACGTTAACTTTTAATAAAACCAACAAACGGTCATATTGGGTTTATTCGAGGAAAAAGATGCACGGTATTTACTGCTATTTAGATTGGACTTTATATTGTTTTTCACTCTCTGGATGTTGGTTATTACATTAAGTGACCCACAGGGAACACTCTTAAAATATATTTCTTCAGTAAAAGAATGGTTGCCATTTGGTGAGTGGCACCTTGTACCTTTTCACAGACCTGTTCGGTGCTGCTGCTAGGCTGAAGGAGTAGAGAATACTGCCGTTACTTTGCTTCATGTTTCAAGCAAAAAAAAAAAAAAAATATATATATATATATATATACACACACACACACACACACACACACACACATATATACACACACACACACACATATATATACACACACACACACACACACATATATATATACACACACACATATATACATATATATATACACGTATATATATATATATATATATATACACATATATATATATGTATATATATATATAATTTGGTATTTGTTTTTTTCTGATGTACCACAATTATTATTTCACTCAGTGAGTGTTGAAACTTTTTCAGCCCATCTAAGGCCAGCACAAACTCTTTGCCGTTGCCAGCTGTGCTTGTTTCTGTGGAAACCCGGTAGGGTCTAGCTGGGTTGCTGTTGTAAGGATCACACCTGTCTTATTTGCATCCCATTTAAGTTGGGGGGAATTTCAAAAGAATGGAAGGTCCGTAGATGTACCAATGGACTGCCAGAGAGAGCTTGTCAGTCTGTAATCATCATATTGACGTAAAGGAGAAGGTTGGATGGGTTTTCTTATTTGTTACAGTTTACGCTCTGGAGGGTTTGGGGGGTTGGGCGGTACTAAAGTTTACATTTGTTTTGCGTATCTGTTTGTCTCACTGTGTTTTTTGTTTTGTTTTAGGTATATCCTCTTGCAATTTAATGATTTTTAAAAATTCTTAAGGAACTTAAAGTGTATACAGATCAGACTTTTTTTTCCTAAGAAAGAATTCAGTTTCTTTTGCATAATGTAATAAAATGTCTTAGTCAATTTTTGATCACTTTTGGAGAATTGTGGCAGAATTCTATGTTGATCTTGTACATATTGTAAGCTACTGTGATCCCCTTCTCTCACAAAAATAACTCCTTGTTAAGAAGGCAGTTTGAACTATTTACATATTTGATTTTTATTTGCACCATTGAACTTAAGCTCTTGGTTCTGAGTTTTATGATGAAATAATTAGGAACAAAATTAATGTATAGGAAACAATTATGTGGACTAGTTACATGGGCACCGAGTATGGTGATATAAAACAACGGTGGTTTTGTTAGTTGTACTCCATCGGTGATACTAACTTATACCAGTTGCACGAATAGTTCAGTAGTGCACGCACAGCTGTGTAGTGCAGGTACACAGCGAATGTGAGTGGCGCCGGTTGCGGCCGCCCGCCGTCCACTGCCGGGATCCTGAGGCCTCCTGGCAGAGTTTGGTGGTCCACCAGGGATGGCGAATTTCCACACCTGTCCGAATCCAGCTGCCCAGGACTGCCATAGAGGCCTCAGTGGCCAGAGGGGTATCGTATTTTGGTATTTTGGGGGGTGGAGTGAGGGAGGTGTCAGAGTTTAAGTTTTCAGAAAACTATAGTTAAAAATACTGTATTATATACTTAAAAATTTGCTAAGAGGCTAGATCTTACGTTACGTGCTCCCCCCCACACACACAGTTTTAATTGGGGGGATGGAAAACTTGGGCGTCACGGGGCGGCGCGCGGCCCGGCTCCGGTCTCGTGGGCGTCCCGCGTCTCCACGCTCACAAGGCGCGCGTGCAGACCGTGTGCAGCTTTCTGTTTACCGATTGTTCCTCCAGGGAGTGATGTTTAAAATGTTTCCAAAAGAATGTACTTCTTAAGGAATGCAATTTAAGGACTAACACATGAGAAAGAAGAAAAAATGAACATGTGCTTCAGGCATGTCCAGAGCCTGACGATGTCGTTCATGCTCCGTCCTTTCCTTGGTAGACGTATCCCATTGTGGGGCCATTAAAGCAGTCATTTTAAAAGAACATGACAAAATATCTATAACACCACATTTAAAGTTCATGTTCTAGCATCGTCTTATGTCTGGGGAGATTTTATTTGAAATTAACTGAGTTTCTGAAATGTTTAATTTTTGGTTGTGAGAGGTTCAAGCTCTTTTTCTCTGGATAATAAATGAGTTATATGGAAGGTGTTTCGATCTGTGAAAGGCGGACTCCACCACGTTGTGAGATGTCCCTCAGAGCACTGTTAAATGATTCCACGTGCACTCTGACAGTGGATTATCTGTGCATTTTGTAGCTCCATGCGATCTGTAGTGTGCTGGTGTTGATGCCCGTCCTGTGGTCAGAGGTGTCCAGGGGAGGGGACAGTAAGTCTGCACTAGGACAGCAGCAACAGAAAACACGTGTGGTCGTCGTGGATTTTTTTCTTTGCTTTGCTACTTTTTCTTTTTATTTCAAATAATTTTACATCTACAGAAAAGTTGCAAGAATAAATTTTTCCCTGAACCTTTTGAGATTAAGTCGCCGACTTGATGCTCCTGAACTCCCAATACTTTGGTGTATAATTGTCATTGCTACCAATAAGGACATTCTTCTACATAGCCACAGTACAGACATAAAACTCGGGAGGTTACGGTGGCACCTTATGATCAGCCAGTCCACAGACCTTGTTCAGGTTTCGCTGGTTGTCCTGAAACTGTCCTTCACAGAGGAAGGCTCCATTCCGGGATCGCGCTGCATTGCATTTCCACGTCGCTAGCATTTCCAGCGTGGAATTGACCTTAGTCTCCCCTCGATTTTTCAGGACTGCGACACTTTGGAAGACTGTGTTTCGTAGACTGTCCTTGAATTTGGGTTTGTCGGATAGTTCCCAGGGCTGGGGGAGTCACAGAAGTCACGAGCTCTCGTTCCTTTTGGGGTGCACAGTTTGGTTTGTCCCTTGACTGGTGATGTTAACACTGGTTACTTGACTACGGTGCTGTTTACCAGCCTCCTCCAGTTGTAAGTTACCCTTCTTCCCTGTACAGTTAATGGATGTTTTGTACGGAAACTGTAAGTTTTTGTTATCACATTTTCACCCACTAGATTTAGCATTTGTTCTTGTTTCTCGACTGAACTTATTATTATTGTGATGGTTTCCAAGTGTTGATTTTCTAATTACATTATTTGTATATTTATGATTTGACGTTGTACTGTAAGAAAATATTTTTCTCCCTGTTTATTTATATCAGCATGAGCTCATGAATTCCTATGGGTCATAGTTATAATTCATTATTTTTATTTTGTCCCAGTTGTCCAAAATTTGACCAATGGGAGACCTTTCAAGCTGGCTTTTGTGACTTTTGCACATATTCATAAATTTTTAAAAGTATTTCCACAATAATTTTGTTATCAAAATAGTACAAAGGAAGGACATAAAAAATAGAATAAAAAGTTTCAGCAAAGAAACAGAAAGCCTCAGTAAAGAATTAGAAAATATAAACGACTAAATGGATATTCTAGAGCAGAAACTACGATAACTGGAAAAACTCAGCGGCTGTGCTCACAGCAGAATGGAGGGGACAGAGCGACCTGGAAGAGAGGACACTAGGAATTACCCAGTCTGACCAAGGAGAAAATAGAGCAGATAAGTGAACGGAGCCTCAGGGACCTACAAGACTGCAGCAGAAGTCCACAGGTGGGGAAGGGGGAGGGGCAGGAGATGGAGACCTACACACCCAAGAAGAGGAGCAGGTTCCCAACAAGATAAACCCAAAGAAGTCTGTGCGACACATCATAGTAACACTTCTGTAAACTAAAGACAGAGGAAAACATCTTGAAAATAGTGAAAGAAAAATGACACCTTACCTGTGGAGAAAACAAATCCAGTGGCAGTGAATTTCTCATCAGAAACCTGGAGGTCGGGAGGCATTGGCATAACATTTTTCAAGGGCAGAAAAGAGCTCAGAATCCCAAAGTCTGTCTGTATCCAGCAAAAAAAAAAAAAAAAAAAAAAAAATCCTTCAGGAATAAAGAGGAAATCCAGACATTCTTAGATGAAGGAAAGTAAAGAGAATTCGCCCCCAGCAGATCTGTCCTAAAGGGATGACTGGAAAACGGACTGCTTAGGTTTAAATCCAGCAGAACTCGTTCAGGATGTAAATTCTGACAGCTGCAAAATGCTGCCCGAAGAAATCAAGGAAGTTACAGAGAAGCGGAGAGCTATACTGCGGGCATGGATTAGCACGTTCAGCATAAGAAACGTCAGTTCCCCCCAAATTGGTGATAATGCAATTCCTGTCAAAATCCTTGCAATATTTTTAATAGATACGATTATTCTAAAATTAATATGAGAATGCAAAGGAACCAGGGTAGCTAACAAAATTTTGAAAAAGAAGAATAAAGTGGGAGGAGCCACTCTCTCTCATTTCGAGACTTATTCTATAGCTGCAGGAATCAAGCCTGAGGGTATTGGTGGAGTGATTGACACATTGATCAGTGAAACAGAATAGAAAACCTAGAAATAGATCCAGACAAGTACAGCCAACTGACTTGTGACTAAAGAACAGAAGCAATTCAGTGGAGGAAGGATAATCTTTTTGACAAATGATTTAAATGTAAACCCTTAACCTAAACCTCAACACTTTAGGAAGAAGACATACAAGACAGTCTTCAGGATGTAGAACTTGGTGAACAGTTTTAAAACGTGACACTACAAGCAGAGTCCATAAAACTAAAAATTGATAAATTAGACTATTGAAACTCTGTTAAGAGAATGAAAAGACAAGCTTCACGCTGGGAGAAAATATTTGCAAAGCACATATCTGATTAAAGACGCTTATCTACAATACATAAACCTTCAGACTCGACCCTAAAAAAATCCATTAGAAAATGGAGATTTTTAGAAAATCCAAAAGAAGGGAATAGACATGTCACTGAAGAAGACATATAGATGGCAGATTACTAGCCATGAGGGAGTACAAACTAAGCCTACCTGAGATACCACCGTGCTCCGGTCAGAGCAGGTGAGTACAAAGCGACGGAAGTGCCAGTGCTGGCGGAGAGCTGGAGAAACCGGATGTCCCGTGCGCTGTTCGTGGGAACGTGAAATGGCACAGCGGTTCTGGGGAGCATTTGGAAATCTCTTTGAAAACTGAGCATGCGCTGACTGTACAACCGAGCAGCCTCACTTGCGTGCGTGTACCCCAGAGAAATAACGATTATGTGCCCTTTATCAGATATGCGCTTGGCAGATAGTTCCCCGCCAGTGTGGAGTGTGTGGTCCGCTGTACACCCCACATGTGAATGTTTACAGCAGCTTTGAGTGTAATAACCCAAACTGGAAACAACCAAAAATCCCTCAGTAGGCGCATGACTAACAAACTGTGGTCCACACCGCAGGATACAGTTTATCAATAAAAGAAATAAACTATTGATTCATACAACAGTTTGGATGGACCTTAAGGGCATTATGCTGAATAAAATCAAATGGCCATGTACAGTGTGATCCCACGTGTCTGGCATTCTCAAAATGACAGAGTTCTAAAGATGGACGACAGGGTAGTGGTTGTCCAGAATTAAGGATAGCTGGAGGGAGCAGAGTGGACACGCCTGTAACAGGGCAGGAGAGAGTTCTTGGTGAGGAAGTAGTTCTGAATGTCGATTGCAGTGGTGGTCACATGAATCTGCATGGGACAGTAACATGACACAGAGCTGTACGTGCACTTTATACGAGCATCAATTTCCCGGCTTTGCAAGAATGAACCAGTGGGGGAGATTTGGTGAAGGGTACATGGGACCTGTCTTTCCAGATTCCTATGAATTTCTAACTATTTTAGGTAGAAAGTTTAAAACAAAAGAGAGGGATGTTACAATTGCCATAGGATCTCAGGGGAGCAAATAGTTATTTGGCAACAAGGAGAATGAAGATCTGAGGTCATAGCTTTGGAGCCCGTCTTTATAGGACAGGTAGCCTTTTCATGAGTTGATTTAGAGAGGAGGAGGACTTTAGGCAGATTGAGAGTCCGTAAATGTCGTGGAGTGAATGCCACTCTTAATATTAAGACATTAGTAACGTCCAGTTAGTCTGAAGAGCATTTTATTTGAGCGGAGGAATGTGTCTTTAAGTTGTGCATCTCATGTAGAACTCTGAGACACTTGGCACCCTTATAGTGTCACACAAATTCATGAAGCCTGAAAGATAGAAGACAAATTATCAATATCAAAAACAAAACAGAATAGTTAAAAAAAAAATTGGGAATAATCAAAGCAGCATGTGGTTTTAAATAAAAGCCTGTTTTTCATGGATTTAAAAATGGAAATCACATTCCAGCTGTTTAAGCAGGAGAACTGGAATGTTAGTGAGGGTTCAGGACAAATTCTCGGCCTCCAGCCAAGTCCTGCGGTCACAGATTGTTACTCTGCGGAGTTTTCACACTTTGTAATTACTTATTTGGGTGATGGTTTAATATTTCTCACCACTATTCAGTTGTAAGTGTTCTGTGGCTCAGCCATCGCGTCCCCAATTTCTGTTCCAGTGCCTGGCAGCGCTTGGTAAATACTTGTTGAATGCGTTAACGCATGAAATCAACGACTTAGTGAAACTCGTTAGACTAGAACGAAGAAGAGCCGGTTACGGACGTGAAGACGTAGGCTGATCAGCTCGTCCAGACGGGTCCGTTTAGTGTGCCGGTGAGCGGGGCACGGGCTGCAGCCCCCACAGCTGGGGCATTTCGGGATCGGTTCCGTAATGCTGCGCTTACTGCAGGGTACCGGACCAAGCAGTGGATGAGCGACGGACGCGGCCGTAGAAATGTAAGAAAGCTCAGGTCGCAGAGGAGACCGGAGGCGTGTGCCGCTGGTCCATCTGCCGCCTCTGGTGTGGCAGCTGCCTCCGCAGACCAGCACCTGGATGACCCAGGCCTCGGCTGACCTCCGGATTCCCGCGTGAAGCCCGCGTCTGGCCGCAGCGTGCGCGCCGGCTCCGCAGTGTGTCTGCGTCTTCCGCTCCGGGAGTGTGCTCACCAGGGCTCACCTGTTTGCACGCCCAAGCCTGTTCATCTGCTGTACTGCTTACTTTAATTAGGCAATTTAAGTAATTATTGTATAAACCCAGGAAAAGAGCAGGAAAAGAAAGATGATGTTTCCGTGAAAACTTGAATGCTTTGAAAAGATTTGATAAAAGGTAATTACTAAAAATACTGTTGAATAAGGCTTGGGCAAGAGAGCTGTAAAATAGTAGGGATAAATTATTCTAAAAGAAAAAAAATAAAAAGATTGTGCATCCAGATCACTTCACTTGTCTTTTATTTAAGTTCTTGCCTTATTTTTAAAGCAGTTTTTCAGTCTGTTGGTCATGAAGTCAATTTAGTAGGTTGAAGTCAGCAGTTAATCAGAAGTATGAGAACATGCCAGAGTCCATTGTTTCTTGAAACTTTTCTTGAAAATTTTTTATATTTATTCTATGCACATTATGCGCAATGGGAAAATGTGAAAAGCTTAAAAAACAAAGCTAAAGAAATCGAAACTGGAAATATTAGAGTATGTATGACAGGTGTGATTTGTCCAAGGATGGAGAGGAAACTCAGTGAGTGGGACCAAAAGGGAAGCAGAGGTTTTGGTCCAATATCAGAAGACTGGTGAATGAACATACATTTATGTGCTTGCATTAAAGTGACATGTTTGAGGGATGTACATGGTGGTGTTATAGTTATTTGAGTTTTTTGATTGACTGTCCAACTGCGGACCTCAGGGTAATGGGATAAGTTTCAGCATATTTTATTTTACTTACTTTCCTTTTATGCCTCCTTGTTTTGTCCCGATCCCCACCCCCACCCCCCTGCCACTTAATAGCTAAGTGACCTAAGAGGCATGTCTAGGCCTCAGTTTACCTTTTATGAAATAAGATTATAAGAGTATTTATTGCCCTCTTTCTCAGTGGAAAACGAACATTACGTAATGTCAACTCCTAAACTAGACTTAAACTGAAAGCAATTAAATTGGACTAATTCATGCCGAAGTATGAATGACTGACAGCCCCACAAATTTACCGGAAATGGTTTTTTTTTTAAAGATGTTTCTTTTTTTAGGTTAAGTTTTACTCTGATATTTCCGACAGAGGACTGAAGGTAGTGAACATTTGAAACCGAGAAAAGCTGTTTGTTGCCTTGTTTTTGATCTGACTGTGCCCTGGCGAGGTCAGCGCGGGGGGGGGTGGTGGCCGTCCCACCCTCGACCCACCGCAGAGGCCTGGACCACCCCCTGGCACTTCACCTGCCCCGCAGAATGCGCAGCGAGCCTGGGTCCAGAGTCACAGAAAGGGAGCCGTCCTGCCCTTCCCCCTGCTCCGGGCCGAGGCTTCCCGTCGCCCTGGATGGCTCCGTCTCTGAGCGGCTGCCTTCTTTTGCCCCTTCCCTCTCCCTGGAGTGACGATGGGGAATTTTGCAGTGGAGGGGCGGGGGTCTTCCTCTGGACAGTGGCCTGTGAGCGTTAGAGTTATGGCCGCGGCCGGGCAGAGGCCCCTGGGACCCTCCGCTGAGGGGGAGGCGGTTGCACTGGGAGCTCCCGCCCCGGGAGGCGCCTTCCAGCAGACACCCCTCAGCCCGCAGCGATGGCGTGGCTCCCCGGCCACGACGCCCCGAGCGGAAGCGCCAAGAGCACGCGGGCACGAGAAGATGAGCGGTGTCGCGGCAGGCGGCACGCAGAGGCATCGTCAGTGCAGGCGTCAGGGTGACGTGACGAAGGCAGGAGAGGAGCGAAAGACACGTGCATCGACGCCTGCTGTATCCCAGCCTCGTTCCTCGTTGCTTCTCGTCTGTCCCCCCAGTTAGAGCTGGTGCAGCCCCGTGCATCCTGCCTCAAAACTCATTTGCCTCTCGCGCCCTGTTCTGTAACGCATTCTTGCTCGTTTTAATACAAAGTGTTATTGAGGGAATGAAATCGGTGCTCTTGATGGCCGTCCCACGTTCACCCTGTGTCTCGGCGTCTCCCCGCCTCGGCGCCCTCGTGCCCCGCCCGTGGTCCAGTCTGGGGCCTGCGGGGACAGCCCGCTCACCCTGACGGCTGCGTCACGGAGGAGACGGTCCAGGCTCGGAGAGGGAAGGGGCGCTGTGCTCGCAGGGGAGAAGGGCGCTGTGCAGTTTCTCCCCCAGACGCCCCGCGCGTGCACTTTGTGATTTTGTAAAGCAGAAAAACCAGCATGATGAACACGGTGCTGATCTGAAAGTTGCCAGAGGTCTTTGGTTTTGTTCTGGGCTGTTATGACTCGCAAGGAAATCTTTTTAAGGTTCTTTATAAAAATCTCGTCTTTCATTTTCTCATCTGCACGTTGAGCTTAATTTCAACCTTAGCGTCGGCAAAAGTTGCATATTGTTAAGAATCAGAGACGGGCTCTGAACGCAGGCCCGCAGCGACGGGATGGCGCGTGTGACCCGGACACTGACCTGTGGGTCTCCACGCGCTGGGCTGCTCATGCGCTCTGTCCCGAAGGCCGCCGTCCTCACGACTCTGAAAACCAGCCGGTGCGGTCTGCTGCTTTATCCGCGCCCTGTGCCCACCACGTCCCTACAGGTGCAGCTTGTCCCTGACGCGTCAGATCCAGGCGCCCAGACTTCACGTCCGCGATGCCCAGGGTCGGACCGACTCCACGTTGTTGGCGGGACGCTGGGTTAAGAGCCACCGCTCTCTGTATCCCGGCTCCTTCTTGTTGAGAAAGGTCATTGGCCTACTCCATGTGGTTTTCATAAACCTCCTGAATTGTCTGTGACGATTAGAATGGAACGTCGTCATATCGTAATGCCCCAAAAGTTTGGAATTGATGTTTTTACCTTGTAAATTCACTTGAAATTGAATAATGTATTGTTTAGAAAGGATTTTATACATACACATAGATATTCATATCCACTAAGTCAAATTTACGTGAAATACTGATCAGTTCCACAGTTTCCATGGCCCACTTTTTGATGATTGCTGTTGTAACAATCTGTCTCCCACTTTAGGTCGCGTTTGATGAGGGAAGGCCACTGCGTTACATGTGACGCTGGGCTAATCTATTCGGTTAATTTGGAAGCATAAAGAAGAATTGTGCAGAAGGGCTTTGCATACTGTCCACGGTAGTTTTCTAGATCCTGGCTGCCTTGCCGGAAAGCAGGACTCCCCTCTGACAGCCTACGCTGACATTCGAGAAATTCCCTATCAGTCAGGGGCTAGCACCATCTTGACAGCCCTGTATTCTGCTTCTACCTTGCTAATTGTTTCCTTGAGATTATTTGGATTGTGTAGAAAGGTTTTTGCAAATCCTCTTATTACCGAAGTCATTGTTGCCAGCAGGAATAAGATTAAAGGTGCTTAAGTCTGCAGAGTTGTTTCTAATTTGTACGTGTCATTTCAGTGGCATTTTAACAGAACTCTGTCTCTTGTCCCTTCCTCCTCCCCAGGCACTATCTCAAGTTAGGTCCGAGAAGCCAGGCCATTGGAAGAAATCTCATTTTATCCTCCTAATTATTATGCTGGCACTCAGGAGATAATTTTTCCCTCCATGCACTGCCAATTAATATGCAAATGGACTGATAAATATTTATGCAATGATTTGAATTATGCAGGGAGTGCTTTCAGTGTGTTCTGTAAATGAATTGTTCGTGGACTTCAAAGTGCTGGCTGCTGTGCTAACGAGGAGAGATTTGCATAAGGCCCTAATCACGCGCATACTGATTAAGCTTCATTATGGAAACTGCCAGCTGCAATCTTTGTTTCTATTTTATTACAAAAAGGGGAACTTTTCATGCTTCAGTTGCCTTGACAATGTCAGTCCTAGCTGGTAGGAGAGACTAAAACTCCTCTGAGCAACCGAAGTTTCCTTATTCAGTTGAAGATTGCTATGGTGCAACTGAAGTTGTATGTCGCTTCTCCCCCTAATCCACTGTCCACCTCCCACCCTTGTTCTCTTAGATTTGTTAGAAATAGTAGTACCTTCTGTCCCCCACCCCGAACCGCCACCTGCTCCTCCTTGCTCTGGACTGTCTGAACCTCGGGAAGATTCACAGCAATGCTGGACTGCAGCGACAGTGCTCTAGGTGGGTACAGCGCCGCTCTGTCCGAGCTCGAATATGGAAATGGGGGGGGGGGGTTGACTAAGCAGAAGTGCTCAGCCGCCTGTGCAGCCAGCGGGGGAGGGGACGAGGGGAAGGCGCACGAGGGGGGAGAGCATTTGCAGCAGCAGGTCCCTCCCTGCCACGGGCTCTTCTGGTTCAGAGGATATTTGCAGTAAATAGTGTGGATTTAGAATTCGACTTGAATGGAGGACATTTTTGCTTTTTGGAAATTTCCATTGGGAGCATTTCACGTAGTTCTAAAAACACTCCGAATCTGAAACAAGGTCTGAAGCTTACCTAAATGAAATGTACATATTAATAAAAATGCTTTGCATACTTAGTTCCAGTGTCTTCTATAAAAACCAGATCACTTGGTGGAAAACGAGGTGGAGCGTGGTCACAGCCCCTCCTGAGCACCAGCGGAGCAAGCTGCGGTCCCACTGGTGATCGGTGTCCAGATTTTAAAAACTGTTAACTTCTCAAATTTTGGCTTATGTTGGGCTTTTATTTTTAAAACTTAACTTCTTAGAAAACAATTTTAAGTTTTGGAAAGCCT
>CM053517.1:1713017-1734384 GCA_028627145.1 Eidolon dupreanum
TTTAGATTATCTCACTTAACCCTTAGAACAGCCGCGAGAGGCAGGTCAGAGAATGGGGGCTCAGTCACTTGACAGAGTCATAAGGTCTGTGAAGGGAGCAGAACCATTCTCTTGTTCTTCGAGCTGTTACTCCTCATGTTTTGTTTGCAGTGTGTACTTAGTAGGATCACTGAAGTGGAATAAAATACCGATTTTGTTCTCAAGAAATTTATGTTGTCGAGAACCCCCGTGTGAACATGTACTGGAGGGTTCGTAAGGAGCACGCACGAGTCCGTGAGAGTTCGGTGTGGGGAGAAGTCGTTTCCGGCTGAGAGGTTCGGGGAGGCCCAGGGGAGGCCGGGGCTCAGACGGGGCTCAGACGGGCCTTGAAGGCCGGGCAGTGCGTGCTGAGCAGTGAGAGCCGAGGGGGGCAGGAAACCTGTCCCACTCACCTCTGGTTCCTTCAGATGTTTGCACGTCATGTGATTTCTGGGTCCTGTGTCACCCTCAGCAGGAGCCAGTGTTTCGGTTCCTCAGGTGTCAGCGTGGCCATCACCACCACTGGCTCGTTGCTGTTCTCTATAATTAATGAAAGTAAAATGACATGATGTTCAAAATTTTAAATATAAAATCTTATTTTTTCTGATAGTTAACTATTTTGAAATGTTAAAACATTTTAAAGCAGCTGACTTACCTGCTGATTCATTGAGTTTATAGTGAATTAAATGTTAGTCTTTTTTCACCTGAATTATGATAGAATAAGACCCTTCTATCTTATCCTTATTCACTTGATTTTTCATTCAGATGATTTTTTTCCCCCGGGATAATACCAGTCTTTCTGGCAACTTTTTGAAAAGGCCAAAGAAGTTTATGAATGTGACCCAGTATACACTTAGGAAATAAATTCCAAGATGCTGTCCGAAGTTCCGAGCAGCCAGTGACGCGTCGCTCTGTGGGGCTTCTTAGCGCCGTAGCTGACATGAGGAAACCGCGTTCATACGAGAGCGTGGTCGGATATCGTTTCCTCCAGGGAGCGAGGAAGCACCCCGGAAGGCCGGGCCCCCCGTACCTCCCCTCTCCGTGGTGGCGCAGGCTCTTGATGACCCGGCACTGGTTTGGGGAAACAGTTCCAGGCGAAACAGCAGCGTTTTCAGGAGAAGCCTCAGACGTGCACAGGGAGCAGACCTCACACGAGGTTCCCATGCACCGCAGAGCGGTGGAGGTTTCACACTCAGGGGCTGCTCTCCTTTTGAACGTGTTTATCCGGGGCCATTTCCAAGGCTTCTCGCTGTTACTGTGATTGTCATGTTAAGTGTGTCACGCCCCGCGCTGCGTGGGCCGCGTCCTGCTGGCCAGAGCTCTGTGCAGCTGCGAGTGGAGACACCTGTTCTGGCGTCTGGAGTCCCCAGCAGGGTGGAGTGTCACGGAGCGGGCCCGGCCCCCCGGGGATCCCCGTCGCTGCAGAGTGAGACGCGCCCGCCCTGCCCGCCAGGGCCCGTGGGGTTTAGGTGTTTGGGGGGAGCCGTGGCTGTGACACCTGCAGAGATACAGAGTGGCACTTGAATTAAGATTGTCCCTCAGTTAAAGGAGTGAGCAACAGATGCTCTTGCCAAGAAATAACGTAATAACAAATTCAGAATTTTAAAGACAGTGTCCCTTTCGTTTTTATTCGTTTCCGATGGAAATTTGGGGCACTACTAAGAGAGTTTGTTTCCCAATGGCCTCTGTAGGCACAGAGCATGAGGTTTCTCCAAGTCCCTCCCTCTCCCCTAGAGGCCAGCTTGGTGTCTTGTCCTGTCACTTGTATAAAAGAAGTTTCCCGCCATGTGATACTTTACGTCTTACTTGAAGCAAGAATACGAGGGTTCACTTGTCTCCCCGTCAGGCCCGTCGTACGGCGCCCCGGCCTGGGTCGTGGCCCAAGCATCCAGGGTGGGGGGGGGTGGCGAGCCAGGACAGCAGGAGGGCGCCGCCTCACGGGTGCTGACGGGGGGCTGGGCGTGGAGCCTTCGTCTGGGCAGGGACCGCCTGAGGGGGTGGTGTGCTCTGTGGGGAGGGGGTGCACGGGTGCGCTGTGGCGCCCGCAGGTGAAGAGGCGTCTGCTGGAGAGGGAGCTGAGCTCCTGAGGCCAGGAACCCCGGCTGCCGGGAGGCCTTCAGCCCAGGGGAAGGGGGCGGGGCCCAGCGCAGGACCAAGGACAGGGCTCCCCACGCCACGAGCGCCCGCCGTGGCCCTGTCCTGCCGGCCCGCTGAGAGATCAGCCCCGTGTGGTCAGTGGCCGCCACATGGGCCAGCACAGCTGTGCCATTTCCGCCACTGCGGGAATTCCCAGTGGTTAGTGCTCGGGTAGGCGCCGAGGGGCAGCCGTGGCGGGCAGAGCGAGGCGGGCAGCGAGCCCACGCGTCGGCGTTCAGTGTGGTCCATCCCGCAGAGGCCGAGACACGGGACACTTACAATGGGACCTTTGGATTTGATAGCCAGAGGTTACTGGGGACCTTCGGAAGGTTTTAGCTAAGTGATGGGGAGGAGATTGCTGCGGATAGAGACGTGGACGGTGGCGGAGGGGACGACAAATGTAGGTGACTGGTGAGGGAAGCTGCTGCTCAGTGCTTAAGGGCTCAGGCCTGGGACCGGGCCCCCTGGGAGCAGGCCCCCTGGGACCATACCCTGCTCTCCTCTGGGCAGCTTCGTTGCCTCGGGCAGGTTCTTCCTGTGCCCCAGCTTTCACAGCTGTGAGACGGAGATAAACATTATCCGTCCACAGAGTTGGTGTGTGCGTGGAAGCGAGCAGCCGTGTGACTCCGGAAGTGCTCCGGAGGGGTGAGTGTTGGTCATGGCTGCGGGAGGGGCTGTTACGTGTAGGGAGGAGAGGGTAAGAGTGGGGGAGGAGGGGTACAGAAGGTGTGGGTGACTCAGGAATCAGTCCCCAAGGAGAGGGGGCGTCACGTTTCAGAGCACTGGCGGATGACGTAGCTGAGAGCAGGTCCGCCCGCCCCTTTCTTGAAGGTAGAGAAGTGAGGGCTCGAAGGAGGTGAGGCAGATGCAGCGATGATTACAGACACACCGGTGTTCAGGGAGAAAGGGCTGCCCGAAAGCACTCCAGGGAGGGTTGGGGACAGAGGCAGTTAGGGATGGCCTTGTGACGTTGGGGAAATGAAACCGGAGAGTGGAATGCAATAAAGAAGTCTGGGAGTAGATGGTTCATCCAGATAAATAAAAAGCATAAGAAGGATGGGGAGCGGAGGGCCGTAATTCAAGCTAGGAACCTTGACACCAGATGAAATCAGAGGATAAGGAGTTTTGCTGCAGCTTTTCAGGGACTTCTTCGTGTTTCTAAAGGCAGGAAACCGCCACCGCTTCACTGGCTCACGTCTTAAAGGTAAAGATGAGTAAGGAGTGTTTAACTAGGTTAGGAGGCAGAGTAAAGGTTTGGTTAAAAAATTTTTTGCCAACAAAAAGTGTTAATATCATATTAAAATTTTAGAATAAAGACTTTCTGGTTTTCTTGATTCTCAAAGTATACTCTTTATGTAACATGTTTAAGTTATTTGAAAAAAGCTTCGTCACAATACCTGCTAGGTCACAAGTCATTTTTCTACAGCTGAGAATAAAGCTCATGAAAATCTGTTTTTATCGTGCCTTGCACCTAGACAGACCTAAGAATTCCACAAATGTAACCGTTTGCGGAACTCTCGTCAGGCATCGCTGACGGTGCAGTCATCAAGGTAGCGTGGAAGAGCTTCGAAAACTGCACTGTTGCCGGAGGAATGAATAGACAGGACGAGAGCAGTGGAAATTCTTAGCAAATGTGTGACAGTCACCCATCATGGAGATTTTCTGTAGCATCAGCTTTCATTGTGCTTTTTGCTTTTGTACTGACATAGACCTTTTTAAGGGATCCTCTTTCTCCGGATCTTCATTGTCCCAGATTCCTCCCATTTTATGATGGCTCACTTCAAGAAAGGACCTGTGCGCCCTTACACACACACGCACACACACACACGCACACAGGCACACACGAGCAGAGGCTGCTTCCTCCAAGGCCTCTCGGCAGTTGTCTGTTAGTTGTACCCTGTGGCTGCCTGGCTTTCTGCGGGCTCCATTTGGAGTCTGTACCTGCCCGTCCAGGTAATGTCGTGACAGGCACAGGTAAGGTCATTATTTCCATGGAAACATCTGAATTTGGGTTATTGTTGATAAATTTAACTGTGCGTTATATTACTGACAAATAGAAGTCTGTGGAAAGTACACATTTTCCTTTATCGGTGTAGTTGAAGTAGGAGTGTCAAGGTTCCTAGCTTGAATTACGGCCCATCCCCGTCCCGCAGGCCGCCGTGCGTCCCCTCTGTGCGGGGGTCACCTGAGCCATCGGACTGTCACTTCCCTCCCACGGGGGCTCAGGCCTCACTCTGGCCCCGGCCCCCATGCCGCCTCACGTGTCCCCCGCTGGCCACGTCGGTGCTCCCAGAGCACCGCGCGTGGACACGGCTCGGCCATGAGTTTGGGGTGTGTGGGCAGAGTGCTAGGTTTATCAAAGGCCACTTTCCCTAAAGGTCGAGCCATTTGTTTCTTCTGAGTTGTGAAGATGGACAGTCCTGCTCGTTAGAAGTTAATGATTTCTGAAACAGCTGAATGATCCCGCACCTGTGTCAAAGCCGTCATTACGGGAATGGACTCAAAGTAACAGAGATGGCGTGGCGGCCCTGGCGGTCTGCGTCCTGAAGGGGAGATCACGCACACCCCAGCTTAGACGAAGGGCCTGGCGGAACGAGCCGGTGACGCCGTGTGTTGCTGGAGGCCGGGTGGCCACAGAGGCGCCTGCGCCCTAGCGTGTTAAGGGCGTAGGTCTCCACTGAGAACGCGTCACCCTTGGCCCAGTGTTGAAACAGGGAACATTCACAGACGTTTTCAGGGGTCGGGAAAATGCAGCTCTCAGCCAGCTGCTTTTCTCTGAGTTTATTCTGTTTTGTGATGTGAGTCATCTTGATACTTGGTCTGAGACCCACAGGAACAAAGATTCTGACATTAGAAAAATAGATTTTTTTTTTCCTTTCTAAGTGAAGTGTCATGGTTTCCTTTATGCACAGCTAGATCCCGAAGAGATTACTAAAATGTAATGTTACTGTAAATTTTAATTTCTTGCCTCAAAGGGTTGATCTGTTTGGAAAATATTAACGTTATCTCAAGTCATTAACTGTATGTGTCCAAGTAGTTCTGTAGTTTCCTATCTATGGGAAACTTTAGGAAAAAGTCATAAGAGACAATCACTACATGATGTGGAGGAGGTGAAATATATACACACTGCCTTTCTAATTATCTCAAAGAAAAGGGACCCATCTGCTAGACAGCTCTGCGGTGTAGAAGTTGGCACCTTTTAGACACACCACGTCCAGGTTCCAGCTCGTGCCCCGCCCCCACCGCTGTGGGCACAGCGGGGCGAGGACGAGAGGGTGGGCTGCTCCTGTGGCCGGGGGAGGGAGGGCAGAACCACAGTCGTGTGTCCCGATGGTTCCCACAGGTTCCTGTAAAAGCATTTTGCTTTATTGTTATTATTTCTAAATAACAGCTGGATACAGTAATGCGAAAACAATGTATTATGTACCTTAGAAAATACTTCTGGGTACCAGGCTGGTGTGTCTTTCCATGAGTTAATCCTGTTCTAACATCACATCATATCACAGCATGAGTGATTAAAAATTACTGGCTTAACATTTATAAAATTATAATTATAGCAGAGCCATTGCTAATTAGACATATGAAACAATCTATACTTTGGGACGAAGGAAGTTTGTATAACTGTTTTATCATATAAATGCGGCTTTTGCGTTAGGTCATTTACTGGAGCGTTTAAGTGAAGAGTAAGTTTGTCTGGCTCTCGTCGGGCGTCGGTGATTTTCCTCTGTCCAAATGAACGTTGAGAAGGACGGGGCTGAGGACGCCCTCGGAGCCCGGAGCCCCGTGCCAGCTGCTCGGTGTGGCCTCTTCCTGACAGCCGCTTGTTTCCTGCTCGCCTGGCCCGGTCCCCAGGCCGCCCCCACGTCAGAGTGCTCTGCCCCTGTCTGGCTGCGATCCACTCCTTACGTTTTCGTTTCTGTTTCTTACGCTTTGTCTGTGTGTGTGTACTTGTCCTGCAGTCCTGCCTTTAGAGGCGAAACGATTTTACTGTATCTTCTCTTCTCCTGCATCCCCGCTCGTCCTTGGAGCCACTTAGCAAAGCGCGCGTGCAGGCTCGGTGCCAGGCAGGTGCTGGTGACTGCAGCCTTGGCTCCGGACGGCGTTTGTGTCTCAGCTGCCACGCCCTTCTGCTTGTCCCCTAGGCACACAAGCCAACGGTCTGGACTTCCCGAAGCAGCCCGTGCCCGTCGGCGGCGCCATCTCCACCGCCCAGGCCCAGGCCTTCTTCGGACACCTCCATCAGGTAGGGCGTCCTGTGCCGCGTGAACGTGACCGGGCAGTGGGGACGTGGGTGCTGGGGCTGGGGCGGGGGGTGGGGGAGGGTTCCTTCTGAATGTGGGGCTTGTTAACGTTGACTTAGCCTGGTGCTGCTCGCGTCTGATTGTGTCCTTCTGAATGGCTGCTGTAGAATCCTCTAGTTTAGTCGATGGTATAGCTCTCGACCCCACAGCCGTGTGAAAACGAACACTTTCTTGTTTTGCGTGGAGTCTGTATAACAGCTGGGTTCCTGAGTGTGCCTCTGTGGTGGCTTTCTGAAGGCAGCACATTACAGTCACCCAGGATGACGCAGCTGCCATCGCCTGAGACCTGCACGTGGGCTCTGAGCTCGGGTCGCTGTCACACCACTTTGATGTGGGCAGCGTGGTCAGAACCTTTGCTCGACTGTCCCTGTGTGGTTTACTTCAGTTGTGATGTTTCTGGGTAAAAGCTTCCCGAGGAAAAGGCTATTCACAAGTCTTAAAGTTCCTCCTCAGAGATTATTTACTAATGACAAGGAGGAAGGAAAGCTACCTATTCAGTGGACAAATTTGAAACACTGCCTTAATCAAATGTAATATCAGTGGGACAAGGTGCTGTCCACGTCTTCTGTTTTATTCCTGTCAGAAACATAACTTGAATCTAATCGTGAGGACAGAGACAAACTCAAATTGAGGGGCCTTCTAGAAAATGGCTGGTGTCTGTTCTTCAAAAATGTCAGTTTCAGGACAAAGATAGGCTGAGGCATCGTTCCAGAACGAAGAAGGTCAAACAGACGTGACAACTAAGCTGAAGGTGTGCGCTTGGCTGCGGCGGCGGAGAGCACGAGCAGCTATCTCCTGTACATCTCTGTGCCCGAGACGCTTCCCTCTGGTCTGCGGCGACCTCTTAGCCTTACTCTGAAACGTATCATCTTCCCGCACAGTCCTGCCTGTTGCGCTGCGTCCGAGATGTGCTCCCCACAAATCTCTGGATCGTTTGTCTGGGTTCTATTTTAGAGGGTTCTCATCTACCAACGGGACCATCTTTTTTTTTTTTTTAACTTGAGGTTAGGCCGGCACAGTGACGCACAGTTCCCAGGTCTGCCACGTCGGGACTCGGCATCTGCGTGCACTCCAGTTCCAGTGCTCTCCACCGACGCTCCGGGTGCTGCCTTTCACCACTCGGCCCCCTTTCCCGCCGGTCACAGCTGCTCTGTTCTCAGCATCTGTGCGTTTCTTTGGGGGACTGTCAGTTTTAACTAAAGGACATAGCAATCAGTTAAAGTTTAGCTCTGAACTCTATACCGGTCTCCATCCCATCACTAAAATTTACACTCCAAGAAATCTCGACGCTTTGTGATATATCCAAAATGGAACTCATAGCTTCCTGGTAATCACACTCCCATTTTTCCAGGCTTCCAGATTTGAACCCTGGAATAATTCATGACTTTCTCCTTCACCTGCATCCCATCAGCTGCCAGGATCCTATGCAGTCCATTGCAGTGCCTCCCGCGTTTCCTGTTCTTTATTCCCACTGCTGCTGTTCCCGCTTAGCCTTCCGTCCATCCTGCCTCAGCGTGTGTTCTCTTTCACCTCGCTCGGTCTCTCCTTGTTTTTAGGACATCGACATATTTGAAGAATACAAACTGTTATTTCGTAAAGTTTTTTTCCATTTGAATTTCTCTGAAGTTTGGTCACGGTTAGATTCAGGTTTCTCTTTCCATAGGAACACGACGTAAATAATGCCGTGTTCTCAGTGCATCGTGGCCGTAGGCACACGCGTCCTCACCGGTAGCTTTAACTGTGATCACTCGTCTTCCGGGTTTCCCCAGAATGAAGTTACTATTTTACCCTTTGTAATTAGTAACTACGGAGAGGTCGATGAGCATATGTAGATACAGGCCACCCTCACCCGCCCCTGGTAGCGCAGCCACTGCTGACGCTCGCCTGGATCCGTTGTTATCATGGTTGCCAGGTGATTGACGATCCTTATTTTAATATAACCATGGTTTGAACTTTTTGAATGTATGAAGTGTGAGTCTTAAACGTGATGGCACACTTTCACATTGGGTTTATATAGGACAGAGTCTTTATTTCAGCCAGGGGTTTTGAGTCACAGCTGTAACTGTTCTGGGGACTCGACTGTGTAGGTGTGTGCATATGTCCACGTGGAAACTTTGGAATTAGAAGAGGAGGTGCTTCTGTGGTTAATAATGATGAAAGTGTCGGCAGCTCATTCTGACGTGTTCTTTAACGCAATGCAGAAGATGAATTAAGTTTTGAGAACCTGAGTGCCCTAGAATGCAAGCAGAGCGTTCCATGAGGAATGCCGAGCACAGGGTGGCGTGCCCGAGGATGCTCATTTAGTGTGGGAAAACAGCTTCAAAACAGGAAGTCAGCAGCATTTTCGGCGGGAGGCGGAGCGGCCGTGACCAGTCGGTGCAGTGTCGGCCCCGTAAGGTCAGCCCCTTGGCAGTCTGTGTCCCAGCTCCGGACGTCCGCTCCGTACGGGCTCTCGGAGCACGTGCTGACTACAGCCTCCAGTCGTGGACGTCGACCGTGTCAGACTAACTTCCCCCGGTCACTTGCAGGTCCAGCTCGCTGGGACAAGTTTACAGGCTGCTGCTCAGTCACTAAATGTACAGGTAAGCTGGGGCATGGGATTAAAAAGCTATTTTTCTACTTCTTTTTCCCATATTTTTCTAATTTTCTGTAATGAGCATGCAGTAATTTTACAGTAGGAAATACTTAGGTATATTACCTTTTTTTTATTACTGATTCTCATGAAGATCCAAGTAATGATAATCATTGCCATAAATGAAAGTGACTGTGTTACGCTGCTGTGTACAACCAAAGGTGAACCAGAAAAGTCTGCTTTCGAAGTTGTATATGTGAGTCCAGGAAAAGTGTTTCTAAGTTCCACAGCTGTAACACCACCCAACCACAGCGCCAGATAATGTTGTAAATGCCCTTCGCTTCCAAATGTCTCCTGGACCATTTTCACGTCTTAGAGAAGCATGGCAGCACAGAGGACAGGCCCGGACGGGGACGGGTCTTAGGTTTGCTCTCCCGTTCTGCATTAGCCGCTGTGTGACCTTTGGCAAGTCGCCGCATGTCCTGGGTGCCCGCCCTCTTCTGTGTTTAAGTGGGAAAGCTTAGCGGATGTCCAGGGTTCCTTACTGCTCTGAAATGTGTGAGTCTAGGGCTTGGGATGAAACCTGCTTTTAGATACCCGCAGGCTTCAGACAGTCAGAATTTTAAAACAAAACGTAGATCTGGCTGCACTGGTTCTGCAAAGCATGTGGCAAATCACGCCAAGTTCAAGTGCTACGCAGGACCCTGTACCGTTTTAGTCACCGGCCGCTCCCTTTCATCAGAGTGTTTAGGTGACTAACAGTGAAGAGGGAAAACAGTGTTCTGGATGATTGGCTTCAGTGTCGCTAATGACTGAAGACCTCGGGTTGAGCGTTCCATGAAACGCAGTGGAACATGGGCCTGGGAACACATGGAAACAAGATGAGAAGAGAAAAGGAGATAATGTGACCTTCCTTTCTGAGGGAGAGGAGGCGGAAAATTGCCTTGGTTGCCATGGTAAACTTTCGTCCCTTGGAGAGATGTTGGCAAACAGGCTGCATCTCCAGTACAGTGTTTACAGCCCTGCACTGTAATTATCTCTCACTGACTGGCAGAATTAATCAGAGCCTTTATGTTAATTAGCCTTGCTGCAGTCCCCAAAACAGGTGGTGGGAAATATGCAAATCTATGCAGAATTTCCATGCTCTGCATAACCCGTGTTAATTACCATTAAATTTTTTCTCAGTGCCCCTTCCTGGAGTGTGTTCTCTGTCCCTCCTGACTGCAGCATTTCCCCTCTAATCTGTGTGTCACCTGACAAGAGATGCTAAATTTACAGGTCTCTCAGACGTTAAATGGGAAGTTCTGGGGGTCAGGTAGCCTCTCTCAGAGATGGCATGTAAGTTTCAGACTGACCGCCAGGAGCGCGTCGCGGTGCTAGACCGGAGGGTCTCTCGTAGAAAGGATTGGAAATGGGCTGTTCCCTTGCTCCTATTTCCAAAGTTGAGAATTTGGGCTAACTGCATTTATTTGTGGAGGACCAAATTATTTTTTTCTTCTTAAAAATTATAATTGCAGCTTTGCTGTCATTGGAACGAAAAATAGAAAAGCAGAATATGTAAAATCAGGAAAATGCAAAGATTGATAAGGAATGGTGAAACCAGGAAACTCGTGACTGAATAAATTCATGTTTTAAGTAAGTTTTGAAATACGGAGTTATTAGTACCTTTCTTTTAATCAACTATTTGAAATCTCTTTGCACCCACCCCTACCTCAGTCTAAGTCTAATGAAGAACCTGGGGAGTCACAGCCGCCGAGCCAGCCTTCCCAGCAGCCTTCGGTGCAGGCCGCCATCCCCCAGACCCAGCTCATGCTGGCCGGGGGGCAGATAACCGGGGTAAGTTTCCACCGAGGGGGCTGCCACACACTCTCTCTGTGTCACAGCCTCCACCGGCCGGTCTCTGCGGTGGCCGAGCGCCGCGCGGCCCTGCCTGGCCTGTCGTGCCGGCGAGGAGGGTCCCACGCTGCCGTTCGCACAGGCAGTTCTGTCTGAAGTCGCAGACGCCCTGGCCAGCGGAGGGCCCATTAAACCCCCGTCCCCGCTGTTGCCACTCGTGCAGGGGGCTCCTGTGGCCAAGTGCCTCACGCTGTCCGTTTGGGGTCACGATGTCACTGCAGAGTAGAAGTTACAGAGCTGATTAGTGCCCCCAAAAGAGGGACATTTTAAGCTACCGTGTAACGTCCTGACCTGTCCTGGGTCTGCGGCGTTCCGTCGGGGCGGGTAGCTTCACCCCCCGTGCCTCCGCATTCCTCCTGTTACATGGAGCTGTTGACACCTGTGCAAAAATATTATAAACATCAGGAGTGATAATGTGTGTCAGACTCACAGAACAGTGCTTGGCGCATGGCATTCAGTAAATGTGATCTATTTTTGTTGGTAATAAATTGGCCTATGTGAATATATTGAGCTTTTAACCTCGCAGCTATCTTTGCTATAAGATGCCATTCCGGATATTTTTCCAGTGCTGAAAATTTGCCTATTAAATTACCTCGGGGCGGGGGGGAGGGTTGGAGAGTCGTAAGGAAGAGGTTTCCGTTATTCAGTTCGCATCACACCGACCCACAGACGTTTTTACAGCCTTCGTTTCATGTAAGTGTGTTTTGGCGCTGGCACATTCTTTTGGGAATTATTGCAAAATTATTTACAAAATCCCATTGGTAGAGATTAATATGTTTATGTGTTGTATACAATATGTATAAACAGCTACCTGAAGAGTATTGAGTTTTTGAATAGTTTGATTTTGATTCTTATGTCTCTGAGACACTAATCGTACTGGACCCTTTTAGAAGGGATGAGCCACTAAGTGCCCGTACTTGTGCTTCAGATGTCTTGATTGACCAGATCAGGTCCCCGCTGAAAGGCGGACCCGCTCGTTCCTGTAGTGTGTTGGGATGAGGTGCGTCATGAAAGGAAGTTCAGGTCTGCCCTGAGGACGTTCCGTGTCACCGTTTGAGTTTTGCGTTGGGTGACAAGCGTCTGCAGTCGTAGGAGACACCTGGGATCCCAGGTTTATGTGGCAGGGCCCCTGTTGGACCCGGGCGCTAGGACTCCTTCACACGGGGACCGGATGCTCTGGATGGCGGAGGGGTCGTGCTGGGGGCGGAGCTGTGAGGAGACGTGGAGGGCGCAGTGGGGCGCGTGCTCTTCAGTCGTGTCGAGGGCGCGACGGGGTGGCATGCGGCAGGGGGTCCTGCGGCTGGGGCGTGGCGGGCCCAGCGTCCCCGTCCTCGGGCGTCTGACGGGCCCCTTGCGCTTCTGCTGCGTGTGCGGTTCTCCCCGCGTCCTGTCAGCACGGCCCCCTCGTCCTCGTGGGCCCGTTCGTTGCTGTCTTACCTGACCGCGGGGCCGTGGACGGGCCCGAGTGGGTGAGCCCCGGAGGAGGACCGGCGGCCCCCCGCAGGTGTCCCGCCAGGGGTTTCGCCTCGTCCCCGCCGTGCGAGGCTGGTGGTTCGGGTGTGATGCCCCGCGGGCGGCCCGCTCCGGAGCGGCTGGCTCGCACGAGGGGCCCTTCTGCTTCGTCCTTTCCGATGACCTGTCCTGGCTTCGTTCAGCTCACTTTGACGCCGGCCCAGCAACAGCTGCTGCTGCAGCAGGCGCAGGCGCAGGCGCAGCTGCTGGCGGCCGCCGTGCAGCAGCACTCCGCCAGCCAACAGCACAGCGCCGCCGGGGCCACCATCTCCGCCTCCGCCGCCACGCCCATGACGCAGATCCCCCTGTCGCAGCCCATACAGATCGCACAGGTGAGTGAGCGGGCGCCGCGCGGGGCGCTGTGGAGCCTCCTGCCCCGACCCAGAAATAACACGGTCGTTTGCTTGTTTGAGTCGAGGTCGTAAACACACAAGTGATTATTTGAATAACTGACTGTTTACATTAAGTGACAGTTCTTAACTGATTAGCTGGCACGTTTTGGAGGCAGAGGATTACCGTATTTATTTTAATTGGCTAATTACGGCAGGCCCGGGCGCTTCCACGTGCCCTGCGGTGTCGCCGGTGTGAGTCGGCGAGCTAGGATGTTGTTTGGTTTCAGTTTTCCCATTTTAAGGCAAAGTATCCAGAGGTGCTAAACATTTATATCAGCGGCATAGACAGTACCGCCAAGGAGGAAAGGTAAATGGAGCCCTTCGCCTCAGGGAGAGGAAGAGAGGGCCAGTGGTCACACCGGTCAGGCCTGCACAGCGTCACCACGGGTCTGGTGCTGGACAGTTGCCTTCATCCCCCTGAGACGCAGGAGTGGACGTCAGCGGTAGCTGGCATTGGACTAGACATTGAAAAGGAACCAATTAATTGTAAGAGTAAGGATCAGATGTCAGACTGATCTCTTATGACTGTGATATACAGTCATTATCAAGATGATGTTTTTATTTTGGCCACTTTCTTTGTCACCAAATAAATGTTTTTAGTGCTTAAGCTGTGAAACCCTATGTCAATATTTTAATAAGATAATACACACGCAAGCACATTGGAAACTACAGGCCAGGCCAGTGTAAGGTGCTGTTGATACAGATCAGATTTTTATATGGATACATTTAAAATTTTTTACATTGGTTTCTCAGTTGAATTAGGCCGATGCCAAATTTCATGAATCGTTATAGATCTTTTAACGTATTCATGCAAATTCAGACAGAACACTCTCAGTAGTCGATTGAGAGAAATCAATCAACTGTTTAAAAACTCAACATTCTCTTCTCACTGGATTTTTAAAACCCATATTGGTCTCTACATGCTAAAAACACAACGATAACCATTTATTTTGTGAGAATTTTAAATAACTATTGAAAATTTGGCCCAGTGTAAGTCCAAGACACAGCACATGCAGACGAAAACAGTCAGTCGTTGGAGAGGGCCCAGGTGCCTTCGGCCGGCGCGCGCCCTGGCCGGACGTTCCCAGGGCGTGCCGAAGCCCCCCCGCCCGGGACCCCGCGTAAGCGAGCGCTCAGACTCCCCCACCCGTCCCGATTGCGGTTTTGCAGGACCTGCAGCAGCTCCAGCAGCTCCAGCAGCAGAGTCTCAGCCTGCAGCAGTTCGTGCTGGTCCACCCGACCACCAGCCTGCAGCCGGCCCAGCTCGTCATCTCGCAGCCGCCCCAGGGCCAGCAGGGTGAGCCCCGTCCCGGCCCGCGCTGTCCGTTAGAACCACGCTTTATTACACCTTATTTACCTTTAGACTCAGTGTTCACGTTAAGAAAAACATTCTTTGTCATGCATGCCACAGTACTGAAGGTGGTCCTCCACTGTCATTCATCCTTTTCATCACCAAGGAGGAGCCAAGAGTTTGGCCAAAAGTCCAAAATCCTTCAACATGCGAAACACAAATTGGATAGATTGCTTCTAGCGTTTTGATCACTTTTTATATTCAAAGAATGTGGGCTGGGCACTGGAAGTATATGCTTCTAACAATAATCTGTTTTCCTTTAAAGTTTGAGAAAGAGAGGGCGTTATATTAGAAATTATGCACATTTAAAAAATCTTTTATAAGAAACATCTTTTGGCCTTTTAGTGTTAAATGCTGTTTTGTCAGCAGTAAGTCCAGTCGTGCTCTTAAGATGGGTCGATGACATCAGTGCAGAGTATCGAGGCTTCAGCCCAAGGAACAGTCATGCTTCTATATGGCTCCTCATCATTTCTGGTTTTAGCCTTTGTTTTCTTTGATGATTCCTTCTAAATGTTTTGTTGTGTGAATACCTGTTTTACTTAAGGACCAGCCCGCTCCTTTTGTGAGCGAGATGACTGTCTCTCTGGTCCAGCGTGTACTGGCCGTCTCTAATGGGTTCTGGGTGAAGAGGTCGCGGTCTCTTTGGAATGTCACGGCTTCCATCTAGAATACTTTTTCACTTTCACCCGTTCCTTCCTAGAGTAAAGAATTGACCAGAGAGGTGGTTCAGGTTATACGAAAGACACATCAGTCTTAGTTTATTGTTTTGTATCTTCTTGCACAAATTATATTTAACAAGATTGAATTTTAGGCAAATAAGGCGTTAAGTTTTAAGATCAACAAAACTATCATAATCAGGGGATGAGTTGGAAATTTTCACTTCACTTTCTTGCTCTTTTTTTTTTTTTTTTTTTTTAACCACACGTTGGAAGAAGTCTTAACGCTCCTGCCATGATGCACTTGTGTCTTTCAGGTCTCCTGCAAGCGCAAAATCTTCTAACGCAACTACCTCAGCAAAGCCAAGCCAACCTCCTGCAGCCGCAGCCAACCATCACCCTCAGCTCCCAGGTCAGTGCCTGCCCGAGGCGCCGCCTGCCCGAGACCTGCCGTGTGAGGGGACTTTGTCGAATTAGAAACACACACATACACATCCGCAAAAAAACCCCCACAACACCCTAAGAAAAATAATCCAAGTAGTGTTCAAAAACTGACCAGAAATTCAAGGCCGGGCTTATCAGTCAGATAAAGCAACGCTGCCAAGTTGATGTAGTCTTTGAAAACCTTCAGGGCGCCCCGTCTACCCCTTAAGAGTCCCCAGAGAATACCAGTGTTAGTGGCAAGGGAGTGACAGCATTCGGCTGTGTGAGCCGAGCCCGCCACTTGAGCTAGAAACTTTGTGCCCCAGCTTAGCCCGCATCACCCTCTGCCCTCTGCCCTCTCAGAACCTGCAAAGAAGCTCTGATCTCTGTGTTTTCGTTCTTCTCAACTTTCAGGTGTTGCTTTAGCTCATTTCTCCCAGAATTTCACTGTAAAAAAGCACGGGTCTGGGCATCTAGAGGGTTAAGCTTTACACCTAGTCCTCCTCCTCTGGCTGTGACTTTGAGCATGTCATTCCACTTCCGGGTCTGCATTTCCTCATCTGTAAATTAGGCGACAGAACTGACTGATCCTGAGTCCCCCTTCCAGCTCCAACTCTGTCTGAAATCACGGGAGTTTTCACTTGATATTAACACATTACCAGAGTTGGCAGAATTTAGCATCTGTCTATGATAACTCTTGCAAACTAGAAACAGAAGGCAGCGTTCTTAAGCTGGTTAAAGGCATCTCCCAGAAGAACCCAGCGTGAAGACTGAGCACTTCCTCTCCTTAGGTCAGGGCTAAGGCAAAGGCGTCCACGCTGCTGCTGCTGCTTCGGCACCGCCCTGAAGGCCCTAGCAGTACAAAAAAGACAAGGAAAAGAAATGAAGGGTTCACGGATTAGAAAAGAAGTAAAACCATCTTAATCCATAGATAACATGAGTATGTGTGTAGAAAATCCTAAGGAAGCTACAAAAAAAAGCTGCTGGAATGAATAGGTGATTTTAGCAAGTATGTAAGCTGCAAAGAGTATACAGAAATCAGTGTACTCACAGTGATCATTTGGAAATTTAAAGTTTGTAGTATTTAGGGATCAACTTAGGTGAGTCCTGTACAGTGAAAACTACAAAGTATGCTGAAGTTAAAAAAGACCTAAATTAATGGAGAGATACAATGTGTTCATGAATCAGAAGACCTAAGCTGTTAAAATGTGAGTTCTCTCCAAACTGACCTGTAACTTCTACACAGTTCCAATCAATACCTAGCTGTTTTTTTTTTTAATTTTTATTTTAGAAATTTGCATGCCCTTTCTAACATTTATATGGAATTGTAAAGGACTAGAGTAGCCAGACCATTTTGAAAAATAAGGAAGTTGAAGGACTACTTTTGGCAAGGATTACGGCGAAGCACGGTAGTGAAGGCTGGGGTACCGACACATGGCACTAGTGGACTGGGACAGAGGTCCGTGGGTGCCTGGGCCAGCCGACTGTCCGTGCAGGTGCCAAAGGGTTTAAGCAGGAAAGTAAAGTCTTCTCACCAGACGGTTGGCTGTCTGAGGGTAAAGGCTGAAACGATTGGCTGTCTGTGGGTAAAGGCAGGAACCTTGATCCAATCACACGATATGCACAGGTTAATTTGGAGTGAGTTGTAGACCTCAGCTTCTAAAAGAAAACTTAGGGAAAATCTGTGTGTCCTTGGGTAAGGTAAGGAGTTCTTAAATGGCACTCAAAAAGCACTAACTTAAAAGGAAAAAATTTATTAATTTTATAAAAATTAAAAGCTTCTCTTAAAAGAATAAAAAGAAAAGCCACAGGCCGGAAGAAAATATTCTGAAAGCTTATATCTGATAACAGACTTATGTCCACATGAAGAATTCATACAACTCAATGATAAGACAACCTGATTTTTTTTTAAAAAAAGAGGGTGTGCAAAACGTCTGAAGATACTTCACCAAAGAAGTACATGAATGCCCAGCAAGCGCGTGCTGAGATGCTCAAAGTCCTCAGTCATCAGGGAAGTGCACACGAAGCATCAGTGCACGGCCACGGAAGCGGGCGAGGTTGACGAGGTGGTGGCGGTACCCAGCTTGGCGTGAAGCACCGGAGCTCCCGGATGGGCGGTGGGGCTGCAGGTTGTGCAGACGCTTCGGGAGACGGCTCGACAGTTTCCTGCCAAGTTACATGTACACGCACCTGACAACCCAGCAGTTCTAGAAGTGAAGGCATGCAGGCGTCCACACAGAGGCGCATGCACGGATGTTCGTAGCAGTTCTATTTATGATCACTGCAAATTGGAAATGACCTAAACCTCCATCAGCTGGTGAACAAACCACGGGGAACTTGGCGCGTCCGTGTGACAGAGCGCTCTCGGCCCCAGCGGGAAGTGCGCTCCGACACGGAGGGACGACACAGGGACCGCAGACGATCACGCCAAGAGGAAGAAGCCAAACGTGCGTGACGGCCTGTCGTACGATCCCACCGACGTGGCATTGTAGAGTGAACAGGACGGTAGCGACAAAAGTCCTGGCAGCAGCGGCAGGGGCTGGGGCTGGGGCCAGATGGCAGGGAGGGCACGGGGAGCCTCGGGGGCGATGGACGTGCCCCATATCTCAGCTCCACACAGTGGTCAGAACACCCAAACCGCACACTCCTGAGCGAATATGCTGAACGTGAAAACGAGGTTGGAGCGTTGAGAGGAGCCTGCACCAGCACGTCCCCTCGGCCCCCAGGCCCTGCCGCGGGGGCAGGTGCTGTCCCGCCTCCTGCGCCCCGAGTTCCACTCCGCCATCTTGAGATCCGGCCCAGACCAGCCTGCGGTCTCTGGAGCTGGGGTCCCGTATCTGTAGCCACCCCACCTACAGTGACCCGAGCTCTTTGTAGCCCTCCGTTGATTGCGGGCGGGCTGCTCCCAGCCCGGAGGCGAAGTGACAGCCTGGAAGTTGGACTCTCCGCCGTCGCACAGGGCAGTGGACAGCCCTAGGAGTCCACGGTTGGTGCTGGTTTGGGCCCCTCCACCACGAGGGCCAGGTTGAAAATTACTCAGTGTCGCCACGTCCTAGAGGTGGGCTTGGTCGTCTTCACTGAAGCAGATTGATGGGAGGAGCTCGCCCCAGGTGTGGGCCCGCAAGTGCCCGTCGCGTCATATTCTGGGCCGTGAATTCAGCTGGAGAAAGTGTGTCACCAACGAGGTCCGAGAGAGGGGTACGTAACCCACTTACAAGAAGAAGACTCGCAACCACAGGCTCACCCATAGTCGTGGCCTGTGACCTCTTACCTGGGTCGCCGTTCACAGGACGGAGCCACCGAGCAACTGGGACGCAGTCAGGGCAGCACCCCACTGGCGTTCCTCAGAGGGCTCAGCTCGGGGCTTGTGTGTGTGTCATCGGGAAGTTTAATATTTTCCTTTCCAAAAAAGAAAGATTATGCTCTCCTGTCCCCAAGTAAACTTTGATGGATTTCAGTAATTAAATATTTAAGGATACATAGAAGAAGCTAGCAGAATATTAAAAAAACTTTTATCCAAGTTAAAAATAAATGAAAGCTCTCTCAGATCAGAAGCAGCAGATATCAGAAGGGGGAAAAGGCCCACCCAGTGGTAATTTAAAGCTTTTGTGCACTGAACAGGAAAAGGAAAAGAGACGGCGAAAAATATTTGCACTAATACAACAGTATGATCTGATGAGTTCTTCAAGGCTAAGGATGAGAATAAGGGTGTCATTAATATGTAAATAGTTTTGGATGTAAATCTAATTCAAATCAAAGGAAATACAGATAATAATTCACACGTGGAAAAATGTTGACTAATAAGAGAAATGCAAATTAAGGCCATTTACTCCCTGAATTAGCAAAACATTTTTAAAACTTGTAACAGATCATGTGGAGAGCGTGATATGGTGAGAACCAACACTGTGCCGTGGATCAGAAGCCATGAACTTGTTCATGGTGTACCCTTTGTCCAGTTAGGGAAAGTCCTTTCTGAATTTACCTCAAAGAACTAAACACAAATGTGGAAAAAGAACAACCTCCACAAAGCTTTTTTTCCATTGTGATATAAACATAAAGTGTCTACCCAATGAGGAAATTGCTAAATAAACAGCAATAGTATCGCCCCAGTCATTCTTTGAAAATGATAATTATGAAGACTAAAACACCAGTGGAGTAAAAGTTAAAATTTAAGTGAGAAAAGCAGAGTGTAAAATTCTGTGTCCCTTAATTACAGTTAACATTGAAATGTAGGCCTGAGGGAAGGGGAAACCTCCAGAAGCGACGGATAAGTTTGGAGCAGGTCGGCCGTGGTGGCGTGTTCACTGGCGTAGGCTCTCCTGCACACGCAGCGATGTATGCGGTAGGCGCGGGGAGCTGTTTTGTACGTCAGTCAAAAATAAATTTTCGTACATCAGTGAAAAATAAATTTTCTGCTTTGATTTCGTGCCTTACGGTTCCTTCCAACATCTTAATCGTGTTATAAAAATTAATCGGTGGGCTGCATGCCTTGTTACTAAAAGATCGAAAAATACTTTGTCAGAAACATTTAGAGATTATATAAGTTTAAGCAACAAATTAAAAACAGGATGAAGAAAAAAATGAAATCTGTGGAATAAAACTTGGAACAAATACACAGAAAGTAAGCTATGAAGTTATTTAAACTGTGAGCGATTTTCTTTCCCCCTTAAAATAGTTTTAATAAACTTTGTTGTTGTGTTCCAAGTCGGAGCCATGATCGTGATAAACCAGAGACGTGGTCCTTGCTGTTTTGAAACTTATAGTAAGTGGCACGTTTATGAACCAGATTCTTGAAAATGAAGACTAACCTATTAAAAGGCAGAAAGTGCGCGTCCAGCCATCTGACACCCGCACGCGCCGAGTCCCATCTGCAGACTCAGCCTCGCCCTTGGCTGGTGGCAGCGGCGTGATCGCACAGGTGGCTCCCTGCAGCGGACGGCGCGCCGCCGTGTGGTCCCCACGAACACGGCCGCTTCCGCGGGCGCTTTCCTCGCCGCGCGTTGCAGACTTCAGGATCTCTTCTGCGTTTGTTCTCACCCTTCTGCTCCTTCTCTGACAGCCAGCAACCCCGACGCGCACAATAGCAGCCACCCCCATCCAGACACTCCCGCAGAGCCAGTCCACACCAAAGCGAATCGACAACCCCAGCTTGGAGGAGCCCAGCGACCTCGAGGAGCTGGAGCAGTTTGCCAAGACCTTCAAACAGAGACGGATCAAACTCGGGTTCACTCAGGTAGGGCGAGCCCACCTTCGCGCAGCTCTGCCCCCTCGGCCGCGTCCGGCCGTTTGCTCCTCACGTCCAAAGCACGGGATGTTTCTTAGCTTGGTGCTTTCTTAGTTTAACAGTGGAACTTTTTCTTAGCTGTTTCTTGCATTTATGAGTTTAGACTATTGAATCTATGGGGTTATAAATTTATGATTTAACGTTAGGTTAAAACCTTTAAGATTTTTCCCAGAACACAGGCTTCCGAAATTAAAAGTATTCCAATAAGTGATGAGAATTTAAAAGATCATATTAGGGATGGTACAGTTCTGAGAGTTTTGTTATTGGAAGAACATCTGGCTCTAGATCTTAGTGCTGTTTGTAAGATAGAATAAAGATTGCGAGGCCTTTTATAGCAGCTAAAAGGGGAGAAGTTTGAAAGATTCATTCAAAATAGTTTTTTGGGAGAGTTGGGGCGGGGGCAGTGTGAAGACACGTGTGTGCGTGCACACACACACACACAATAAGCCCAGACTGAAGCTAATTAATCAAATGAGAATCTGTCGAAGATGAAAAAATCTAAATGATTTTTTTAATGTAACTTAACAGGGTTTTTAAAGTAGAGTAAGTTTTAAAAAGGTATCTGGGCACATAGCATTTTTGTTCCAAGCACTGCTGCTGATTTACTTTCTCTCTGGTTAACCTGTTAGAAATAATACTTCTAAAGCAGGAAAAAAATTAAACCAAATGAAATTTATGTAACATGAAATGCGATCATTAGGTGAAAAAAAATTACTGAAGTGTAGATTATTGGATTGGGTGTTTCTATGGAATCAGGAAAAACCTGATGTTTTCTTCCAAAGGGTATAATTACTGTTTGAAACTTAAGTCCCCACGTGAACACTAT
>CM053517.1:1734884-1754490 GCA_028627145.1 Eidolon dupreanum
GAAGTGTGCCGGGGTGGCTGAGAGCGGCTGTCCCATGGCGGGATTGGCTGTGCCCTTCTGGAGACAGAAGTGTCGCCTTTCTGTCCTGTCACTAAACTAATCGAAATGAGAGGGTGAATCATTGAAACTCGGAGCTCTGCTACCTGTCTATAAAATAACAACCGAAACGTGGCGTTCCCCAGCTTTAAAGAGAGACTCAGCCAGAAGCAAAGCCCGTGTGTGGCTCAAAGACGGGCTGACAGAGAGAGGCGTCTTTTGTGATGCGCTGGGGCCGCTGGCCCTCAGGTGACCCAGCTTCCAGTGCCCCGAGGGTTTGCTAAGTGGGTCAGGCCTCTCTGCTGTGAATTTCTGTCTCTGTCATGGTTACCAAAGTCGTCTTTTAGAATACCTGTTTTTTGTAACCAACTTTGAAATCTAAACTAAGACGGAAAATAGATTTTTTTCAGTGTTTCCAGAAATATTTAACAAGGGAAAAAAGAAAGAACCAGGCATCATTTCTGAATTTTAAAGTGACTTAGGGGAAGTTTGGTTCGGTCCGGACAGCTGAGGTTCCCGGACAGCGCGTCTGCTGGGCCTGTGGGCGACGCAGGGCACTGAGCGTGAAGGTCGCGTTGGTCCGGGGCTCGTGAGAACATCAGCAGCATCTTTTGAGACTTGTTGGAAATATTTGACATCTCGATAATGACATCAGGTAGCGAGAAGAGATCCGGAGTGGAGAGAACGTGGGACAGTGTCGGATGCCGTAACGGTCGAGGCCCACGCAGCAGCGTCCTCCCCGGAGCCCGCGCCCAGCGTGGGGGTGGAGGCTGTGCCGGCCGGGGCAGGGTCGCTGCTGACTCCGCGCCCGGCGCAGCTGCAGCCGGGACTCACGCGTGCGGCCGGAGGCGCTGGTGCGATGACTGTCCCCTCTCTCGTCCTCTCCCCCCGCTCGGGGCTGCTGTGCAGGGCGATGTCGGGCTCGCTATGGGCAAACTGTACGGGAACGACTTCAGCCAGACCACCATCTCTCGCTTCGAAGCCTTGAACCTCAGCTTTAAGAACATGTGCAAGTTAAAGCCGCTTTTGGAGAAGTGGCTGAATGATGCAGGTGAGCGGATACGTAAGAAATGTCCTCTTTGTCCGTGGGACTCTTACGGGGCGGGGGGCGCGGCGTAAGTTGGGGTTTCCACTTCTCGTTGCATTATTGGTGCTACAGAACCCTGCGGCTCCCAGGCCTGGGAGAAGCCTGTGGAGCATGGCTGCATGAACGGGAGAGCCGATTTATTTAAACAGCAGTCGCGACCCGCACAGTCACCACTGAGCTTTAGCCTTGGGGTATTTCTCGAATCTGAGCCAGGATTCAGGACAGCTGAAGGAAGAGGATAAGAGGGCCAGTATTTAGATAAAGTTGAAAAGCAAGATTATTGGTTCTTCCTCCATGAATTATCATGAATTGTTCTCGATAACATCTTCGCTTCTGTTGCTGAAATGACCACACGTTTCCTGAGTGAGAAGCTGAGCGCCTCGTTTTAGCTGATGTGCTTTGTGCTGAGGTCCCTTTCTCAACACTTGGGTTTTGAGTCACAGGGTCGTAGACCGTAAGAGCTGTAAGGAGCCGTGGAGAACCCCTAAACTGTGGTTCTCATTGTAGATGTGAACAGAAGTCAGGTGTGTGGGAAGACAGACCTGTAACAACACCTGGACAGTCTGGTACATAGCTGTATGTGAGGCCTCAGCACCTGTAAGCTCTCTGAGCCACACAGGTGAGAACCGCTGGCCGCCTCCTCCAGCCTTTACGCAGAGGGGAAGGAAGCTCGGAGGAGCCTGCGATGCTCAGGGCCACCACACGGTTAGGCGACAGGACCTTGTTCAAACGTCGGGGAACTGAGAAGGGTTCATCACTTCTTTTTTTGTTTTGTCTTGTTTTTTTGTTTTGGAGTGGGAATGAGTTGCCCTAGATTATTCTGATAAAATGCGAGGTCATTTGCAAAATAAATAACAAGCATGCGATGATTTCCGAGAAGCTTTCTTCGTTTTTATCCCTGGAGTTAATAACTAAGCAAACAAAACCAAAACACAGGAACAGAACTCAGAAGGCGTCAGGTTTAGTCTAAGGATAGGAATAGCAAACTTTGCTCTCTCAGAAACAGAAACCCGAGTAACGTGAGAATGTAGGTAACCGCCCGAGACAGACGCCGGTGAGAGCAGCAGAGGCGATGGTGGCGAACGGTGTTTAACGTAGCTCGTGAGAACCGTTCCGTGCTCGCAGCTAAAAACGCGTCGGTCGTTTTTGCCGCCGTGGTTAGCGCATGTGTTATGTTCAGCTACTTTGACGTCCGTGTTTTCCTCTTTCTTACAGAGAACCTCTCCTCCGACTCGGGTGTCTCCAGCCCAAGTGCCCTGAATTCTCCAGGGGTGGGGATTGAGGGCTTGAACCGCAGGAGGAAGAAACGCACCAGCATAGAGACCAACATCCGTGTGGCCTTAGAGAAGAGTTTCTTGGAGGTTAGCAAAGTCTTTACTTCTGCTTGTTTGTGGGGTCGAGGTTAGGCACCGTCAGCCTCTGGCCTGGGGGTGGTGGGGGAAACAGACATGAAGGAAATGAACGAGATTCCGTAGGCCTCAGGGGAGGCCAGGCTCTCGCCCGCCCGTGTCACTGTGTGCGGCAGGTGGCAGCTGCCACGGGGGCTCCTGCAGGCAGCGAGGGGCAGGGAGGTGCGTGTGAGCAAAGGCGCCGGGACGAGAGCCGCGAGGTGTATCGGGGCGAGCACAGGGCGTGCCGGGCGCCGGGTTCTAGGGTCTGTGCCTAGAATGGTGGGTTGGGCCCCGAACACTAAGGACCTGGACGTCAGGCTGTGGAGTTCAGGTAATTCAAGAGGTATTGGACTTTTTTTGTTTGTACCAGAGAATGTCACAATCAAAGCTTCCAACAAAATTTTGACCTTCGCTAATTCAGAAAAGGCTTGAGCGTAGTGGAAAGGGCACCAAATCACGAATCTCTGTCAGCTCTTCCACTTCTGAACTGTGCGACTGGTCAAATCACTAGACTTCTTAAGTTGAAGTCCCTTTGTGTGTGACATGCCTTCTTCCCTGCCTCACATGGTCCAAGGGAGGTCACGTGCACGAAGCGCTGGGAAACTCTCAAATTCCTACTGACACATAAGGTTGTACTGATGGTCAGTTTTATTCTAGATTAATAACCCTTAAAACGAAAGTGATAGAAACACTCAAGAATAACTTATTCTAGTTATCATGAGTAAATCTCTTAAACTTGTTCGTTGGAATACCAGTTTGCGGAAGTTCTTCCTAAAGCTGGACTTCTCTGACTTGCCGCTCCCCGTTTGTCTGTGTATATAATGAGACGGCGATGCCAGCAGTTCAAAGATTATTCCAAAAGATGATGTTTTCCCCCCTTCAGAATCAAAAGCCTACCTCGGAAGAGATCACCATGATTGCTGATCAGCTCAGTATGGAAAAAGAGGTGATTCGTGTTTGGTTTTGTAACCGCCGCCAGAAGGAAAAACGAATCAACCCGCCCAGCAGCGGTGCGACCAGCAGCTCACCTATCAAAGCAATTTTCCCCAACCCAACCTCACTGGTAAGGCCGAAAACGGGGTGCAAGCTCCAGGGCTAACTCTGACAGTCTTACAAAGGACCTATGAAATCTGTTTATTTCATAATAGAGTTTATTGTATGTGTACTCATGTTGAATGAGTGTATGTAAATTTAGACTTTAAATGTTACCAAGGTAATTAAGTCTTATGTCATTAACCTGAGAACTTATAGATCTTTCTTTAAAATTTTTTTTTTAGGTGAGGCACCCCTTGGTTGACCTCACAGATTGCAAGGACCTTGTCAGCTTACCAATCCCTTATTTTTTATTTTTTACGCCTACAATCTTCCTAGGAGGTCTCCCATCCAAGTACTAACCAGGGCCGACCCTGCTTAGCTTCTGAGATCAGATGGGATTGGGCTTGTTCAGGGAGTCGTGGCTGTAGACTAAAGGGAACAATTTAAATTCTTCCCCATTTTATTGCATGTCCACTATTCTCTTCCCTGGTATAGTTTATTAGGTTACTCTGTAACCGTGGGAGTAAATTTGCTGCTGATTCTAGGTATCTAAGAGAAATTTTTAGTTGCTTTTTATTCATGTTGGGTCCTAAAGCCCAATTTATTAAAACATACACTTACGTGACTAAGAGACAGTCAGTTCCCAGGTGACTTCTAGCTCCAAACTGTGTCGCAATGGTCACCGCAGGTCTCTCCAGACCGCGGCCTCTGTCCACAGCCTCGCGCTTGCCTCACGCAGTGCTTGGGGACGGAGGGACGGGGTGCTGGCGCCGCTCTTTGATCTTTAGGGGGCTGTAGCTGTGACTCCACATCCCCATCCAGGACCCCAAGAGGGGCACACTGTCAAGTCTGCGTTTCTGCTCCTTTCTTGTTAATTTGTTCTCATTGTATTTGAATATCGTCCTGTACTGGGAGGCTTTTCACACTGAAGTCGGGGACGGGAGCGTGTCCTGGGGTGTGCGGAGGCCGCGGCCGTGCGTCGATGGGCTCCGTGCGAAGCTCACGAGGCTGTGCTTCAGAAGAGCTGCTCGCTGGGCCGCCTTTGTGTGTGGAGGGGACCGTTCTGCGTTTCGGATTCGTACAAGGAGGAAGACAGTGTTTCTGCCAAAGCTAGAGAAACTCCCTTTTTTAAAAATTTGTTTCACATTCTTTTTGTAATATCATTTCACTGTAAACAAAAACAAGACACTTGCCCCCCAGGTACGGAGTCGAAAATAACACGTTTTACAAGAAGCTGAGGTTCGTGGATTCTGTTGCGTTAGGGCTCTTGTTTAGATGAAGTTGACCGTTAATATAATATTCTTACTGACTTAGAGTACATCTGACTGAATGTTGGTGATGCTCAGGGATTTTTAAATTACTTCTTTCTAAAACCTGGGCAAAGCCACGTGTCACGTTAGTGAAAAAACACCTTCGGATAAGCAGAGGCCTTTCAGCATACGCCACAGTCGTCATTTTAAATGCCAGGGTCCAAAAGTAATTGCAAAGTCTTTTCCTCTTGGGCCCTTTTGTTTTATTCTGTTTTTTATTCTATTATATTTAAATGTTGTTCTGGAATTTAAAATTTTTGTAGGCAAAATAAATCTACAGTATGGACTTAAATGTGTAAGTTTTGATTTTTAAATGCTTCTGCATGTTTTCATTTCTGACCTCTAGGTGGCAACCACGCCAAGCCTTGTGACGAGCAGTGCGGCCACAACCCTCACCGTCAACCCAGTCCTGCCCCTGACCAGCGCTGCGGTCACTAACCTCTCAGTCACAGGTGAGTGGCAGCTGGGCTGTGCAGTTGTTGGGCGCGTGCCGGGCCCTCGGAGGTTTCCATGAGAATCTGCCACTGAGTTGGGAATTAAAGCTCTAGAGGTGTTGCTCTTTTTAAGTTGCATGTGAAAACCTGAACTCCAGAAAACTCAGGCGTAATTTTGTCAGAAATAATACTTTCACATAAAGACTTTCTTTTTTGTTCTTTCTCACTTTACTCTGTTATCTCCATTACTCCCAGTTTTATCTTTCAAAAACACCAACCTTTTTCCAAGTAACTCTTCTTCTTAAAAAAATTTCCTTGGGAAGCTACAGCTTTTGGCATTCAGAAAAACATCAGAATTCACCTTCAATTCCTAGATGGCCATTTCCGATCCAGACCTCGTTTTCTGCTAGTCTCTCTTCCTTGCGTCCTCAGCTCTCAGGAGGAACCTCCACCCCCTGAGGAACCTCCACCCCACCCCGCCTCCCCCACCTCCCGGCAGGCCGCAGACGCCGCCCCGCCCCCCAGACTCCGTTCCTCTTGGAAACACTTTAGCTTCCCGGGAGACTGTTCGTGGCCACTTGCCTGCGTTACGAATGACCGTGTTTTTAAGCTGTCTTTTCCAGTAGACTGTCACTCCTCAGAACATCTGGCTGTTCTTTTTGAAGTGTTCGTGCCTAGTGTAGTGCCTGGCAAACTCACTATAAAACGAGTGGATAAATTTTTTCCCTGTGCCCTTTAAATAGCAGATTTCCCAGACACACTTAAATGGTATTGTTATCATATTTTTAGTGCCACATAGTGCATGAGGCCTTCTGAAATTATTCACCAGGTTGATCATGTGCTAATAAATTATTTCATGGATTTGTGATATTTTATAGTCAAGTCTGAATTCTACCTTGAGTTGGGGAATTTGGGTTTCTGCATTCACATTTGACTTCATGACACCTCTTTGGCTCTCCGACCTAACCATGATGTAAAAGTGAATAAATAGTGTTCTTTTTCCTGTTTATCTGTATCAGATGGACTCAGATATTCTTTTATATTCATTAGGTTAGACTCCTATCGCTTTTTACTTTAATGTTCAGATCGTCCCAGATTTGGCCAGTGGGGCCCTTCAGGCTGGCCCTTGTGCCCCTTGACTTGGCCCTGTCATTCTTTGAGTGGCCCTTTACTTTTTGGTACAAGATGTTCAGGCTCCTCTTACCGTCTCTCTGAGGACCTGTTTCTTTAGGTGAGGAAAGGTGCTTTGGAACCCGTGTCTGGGCGCCAGCCGCATTCCTGGGCACTGTCACGGGTTCCGAGCATCTGGACGGCAGTGGGTGTACACACACGTCCACGTCCACGGGTACGTGTGGAAGACACACACGTGTACGTATGTGCACATCCGCACATTACACACGTCTCTGTGCATTTTTCTTTACCTAGCCATCTACGTTTATTAAAATGCATGAGTTCTTACTGATGATCTCTCCAGTTCCAACACAGTACCCTACAGGTCATTCTCTTCGAAGCCTTGGTTCTAAAATGTTTGTTTTTGTGGTTAATTTCCATACAAGCACTAAACGGGGTTCATTAGAGACAGAGCCGCTGAGAGGTTCCTGGGCGGTGGCCTCGTCGGCTGACCCTGGCGCGTGGCTGGAAAGCCCGGGGCTCAGACCCGCGTGCAGGAGCGCGCTGCTGACCCGGCCCCCGTTCCAGGCTCTGCGGACGCCGCCTCCAGCAGCACCACGGCCGTGATCTCCACCGCGCCTCCGGCCTCCTCAGCGGTCACCTCCCCCTCGCTGAGCCCCTCCCCGTCCGCGTCAGCCCCCACCTCCGAGGCGTCCAGTGCCAGTGAGACCAGCACGACACAGACCACCTCCTCCCTGCCCTCTCCCCTCGGGACCAGCCAGGTGATGGTGACAGCGTCAGGGTTGCAAACAGCAGCAGCTGCCGCCCTCCAGGGAGCTGCCCAGTTGCCAGCAAACGCCAGCCTCGCCGCCATGGCCGCCGCCGCGGGACTGAACCCGGGCCTCATGGCACCCTCACAGTTTGCCGCTGGGTAAGGGGCCTCCTCATCCCGCTCACCTCGGAGACCACTGGGAGGCCAGCCCTGCGGTTCCCGTGGGGAGGCTTTCCATCACCATCTTAAATGCAAAAAACGAAGCACAAGTCCTGACAGCCTTTAACCTTGCCAAACGAGTCGCTCTGTAGGAGCGCAGGGAGCTAGGTTACCGTGGACGTAAGTGTCCCAGCACCTTTGGGGCAGCATCAGGCCGCTGTTCCAGGTGGAGACACCGGCCCCGGGCGTGCCTGAGTGCCGGGGAGAACGCCTCTCACGGCGTCCCCGGCAAACCCTGTCGGCTGGGGCTTTCTCGTCTCACAGATGAGAGCTGCAGTAGTAAGAATCCCAAGTTCACGTTACCAGACGTGTAAGAACTGCTTTGTAAACACGGTCCTTTCTCTGACGTTCTTCTTTCGTTAACACGAATGAAAACGCAGAGGAGAGTCAGGGTGTTCAGGGCAGACGTTCTGCGCGGGCCACAGTCTCGTCCGCTCCACGGCGACGCAGGCACTGACCGCCCAGACGAGGGGTCAGGGACAGTGGCGGACAGCCCCGGGCCCCCCCGCCGTGTCGTCCTCCTGCTTGCCCCTGCGGGTGGCGTCGGCCGGCGGTGTGTCCGCGTGGTAACGAGGTGACGCTCTTTTGGACTTGCAGAGGTGCCTTACTCAGCCTCAGCCCCGGGGCGCTGGGCGGCGCGCTCAGCCCCGCGCTGATGAGCAGCAGCACGCTGGCGACCATCCAAGGTCAGTGGAGGCCTCTTCCTTACTGTCTGTCTCTGTCCACGCGGAAGTCTGCTCTGCCAGACGTGCGGGCGGGGAGGGGTTGGCGGCCATCAGCGGACAGGGCTGCCTGACTTGGGGGCCGGCCACATGTCCTGGCCACAGAGCTGTGCGGAGGAGCTCAGCGTGAGCCGTGAGCCGTGGGCCGTGGGCCGTGGGCCGTGGGCCGTGGGCCAGACTGGAGCTGCGCCTGGCGGGCGTGTTGCAGGAGCCAGGACTCTGAGCGGGTGTCCGTGTTCTTACACGGGCAGGCCCGGGCCAGGGTCCCCTGCACACGGTCACATGCAGACGCGCTGCGCGGAAGCCCCAGGCCTCGCCTCCACCCCCAGGGAGCCCCCGGGGGTGACCCGCGTGAGAGTGGCCTCTGGACTCAGGAGGGCTCCTCACTCCGGTCAGGCCTGCCCTGGTGCCCCATCCCCGACCACATGGCCTCCTGGACAGTGTCTTTTCCAAGCCCAGGTGGGTCCCTTTTGGCCTTAGCGTGCTGCCCAGCCTCCAGTGAGTCCGAGTCCACGCTGCCCCGTGCTGCAGGGCGCGCCTTCGTGTCTGAGGGTGCCCGCTGCTCCACGATGCAGGGAAACCGCGGGAGGGAGAGCCTGTGTTCATCAGAAAATGTTTCTCTTAAAATAGTCCGTTCTTACGTGAGAGTTCTTGGGGCCAAAAATAAGTCGGTAGCCAGCCCCAGCTAGGATCGGTGTTTCGGGGTGACGCGTGCAGCGCGTCTGTTGCAGACCCAGCCCGGGCGGGCCCGGAGCCCTCCCCGGCACTGGCGTTCGCATGGTCTGAATCTCACGTGAAGCTGATGCTAGGTCGTCACAGGCTGCGTCATCCGGGGATTTCTCTGGGAAGAGGATTTGTGGTAGACCACGTCCCCGTGCGGCCGCGTGTCTCTGGGCCGTGGGGACGCGCGGAGGCACGGCGCTTCCGCGGGGCGCCGCCAGCGTGCGGCAGGCACGCTCCCCCCGCGCCTCGTGCGAGGGGCCGACCAGACTTCTGAAGCCGTTAGAGAGCCCCTCGAATCCGCATGTGGGGGCGGGGGTGGTCGTGTGGCTGGGGAGGTACTGGGGGCTTGTCAGACAACAGGAAGATGTAACAAGCGAGAGTGCCCAGTGGCTGTAAAGAAAAGTCGGGCACTCCCTTCAGCGGAGAAGCGACAGGATCACAGGGAAATTCTCACGTGTGACAGCAGGTCCTCACCTGAGGTCGCCCCGCCCCACAGAGCCCCTTGCGCCGCTGTGTCTCTGCTCCCCATCTGCCACAGAGGGGTCACTCTCCTTCACACGAGGTGTGAGAGTGGACGCTTTGCCCCAGGAAGTGAAAAATCCATCACACCTCATACTTCATTTGGTAACATAATTTATTTTAGAACTAAAGCCTTTTGAAAGACAGCTTTTTGTCTTCTGTATCATACTAAAAACATGCTCAAATTTTTAATAATGCTGTTTGGCTTGATAAAAGCTAGCTATATTTTAATGCTTTAATCACCATAACTAGTTTGTGTTTTGAATGGAGATTGTTTAAAATCAGCAATCTTCATTAAAGACAAAATTACTGGATTTAACAGATACTTCAACGTAAATGACAAAAGTTGGGCGTTCAGATAGACATGTGACTGATTCATTAGACAGCGCTTTCTTCTCTGCCGTCACCTGGCCTGCTCATGCTCATCGGGCGTTTCAGTCCCTTAGCCTCCTTTGAGGCTGTAAATCAGTTCCCGAGGCGACGGGATCGCGCTGCGGTGGAGGGAGAGGATCACGGGCCGCAGGTCCGTGCTGGTCGCGGGAGACCTCAGCACGTCAGCTGTGCTTTGGCGTCTCGGGATGACACATTAACGCTGCCCTTCCTGCCTGTTTGGGGTCTGTCTGTAGCTCTGGCTTCTGGTGGCTCTCTTCCAATAACGTCACTGGATGCAACTGGGAACCTGGTGTTCGCCAATGCGGGAGGAGCCCCCAACATCGTGACTGCCCCTCTGTTCCTGAACCCTCAGAACCTCTCTCTGCTCACCAGCAACCCGGTCAGCTTGGTCTCCGCCGCCGCAGCCTCCGCGGGGAACTCCGGGCCCGTGGCCAGCCTCCACGTCACCTCCGCCGCTGCCGAGTCCGTCCCGAGCTCCCTGTTCACGGTGGCCTCCGCCGGCGGGGCCGCGTCCACCACCACCACCGCCTCCAAGGCCCAGTGAGGGGGGCCGCGCGGGCCACCCGGCCGCCGCCCCGCGCCGCGCGCCCTGGCCGCCCAGCCCGGAGACGTGACCCCGCGCCGTGCGGGCCGAGGGCGACGGGGGGCGCACGCCGAGGAGCAGGCTGGAGACGGACGACGTCCGCCGGATTTTGTAACAAAACACTGTCTTTTCAGGATCGCTTCACGGACTGGAGAACTTTCTAACCAAAAATTAAAAAAACAAAAAAAGCAGAAACAAAATCAAAAACAAAAAAATAAGTGAAAGGACTACTTATCATTTCCAGCAGTCATGATGACAAGCTAAGGTGGGTTACCGATTCTGATATAGGAAGAGGATTTCCTGTTTGTCTAAATTCCTTTTTTTCTTAAAAAAAAAAAAATCATTTTTATGGGTCTGTCGTGCAGGCCGTTACGTCGTAACAAGGTGTTTATAATCGTATCAATTGTGTTGGGGGTTCCTTTCTTAACTGGTACAATTTAGGCAGGCCCGTGTTACTGTATCTCTGTTGTTGTTGTTATTGTTTTTATATAGAGAGAGTTCGGACGTGTCTATCTCTTGCTCCTGGATCCTACTTCAGTGAGCTCCCACGCTGTGGGGAGGGAGGGTTGGGGACCAGGGGAACCCATGTCCTTAATGGGGATGTTCTTGCTGGTTTCCTCATCCTCGATGACTCTTACAGAGGTGCTAGAAAATTATTTTCTTTTGCCACTTATGCAAGAGGCTCGGTGCAGCAGCTGAAGGCGGCCCGTGCAGCGGCCGCCCCACACACGCCCTCCCCGGCGGGCGGCGCCCGTGGAGCACTTTGTGTAGGAAGGAGTTCCTGCTGAACCGCGGCTCTCCCTCCCCAGCCGCCGAGCGACCCTGAGGCCGGGCCGCGGCCCCTCGTGCGGGGCGGGCGGTTCCGAAGAGCAAAGACTACTGCAGATACCTGCCTGGGTGGTTCTCCTGGTCCCCTGTCCCCTGAGAAACGCTCCTGCTGTCGGTGTGTGTGTTGTGTGTTCCGTTTTCTGGAAGTTGTTCATCCACACTTCCTTTGACTCACTTGGCAAAGAACAAATTGGCTGAAATCGGGAGTCGTGTCCCTTCTTCTGCTTTCCAGGGATGGTCGGTCACCAGAGGCTGTGACGAGGGGTGTGAGGTGTCCTGCCTGTTCCTCTCGCCACAGACTCCCTTTTCTCCAGCCGGCTCACTAGCCCCTCACCCTGAGACCCACGACCCTCTGACTGGGGGGTGCTCGCTGGGCCGGGGCCCGCGGGGCCTCGAAGCCCCGCAGCAGGACCCTGGCCCACCCCACAGCGTCTCCTCGGCTGTGGTGACGGTCCTTCTCGGCGGTCCAGATGGCGGCAGCGTCTCTGCTGCACAGTGAGTGACCTGGGCTTCGGGGGCAGCTCCCGGGGGCTGCCTAGACTGCGCGAGCGAGCCCGGGGAGAGGAAGGGTCGTGGGAGCGGGCGGAGGGGGAGGGAGGCCCTCTCGGCGGGTAGCCCCCCTGTCGGCCAGAGCTCCATCACCGGGGTCTGTGCCGGGCGCTCCCCCGGGAGCCGGCTCACGAGCTCCCTCCCGGTGGAGCCAAAGGCTCCCGCTGGGTGTCTGGGCGCGGGCTCTCGTCTCTGCTGGTCCCCGGGCCGCACTGTCCCCCTTTGAGCTGGGGACTGCGGGAGTGCTCGCCGGGCGTTTTTGTTCTCTCCGCTCTCCCTGTGTCCACAGGGAGCCTGGTCCTGTGCGTTTGCGTCCTCACCGTGTTGGGGACACGGTGTGCATTTTTGTTAGCGAGCGTCCCCGTGGGAGAGAGGGACACTCGTGTTGAAAGACTAGAAACGTGTTAGTCCCCTTGGTTTTTCTTTTCCTTCTGTCTTCCCGTTTTATTTCACAAGTATTTAATGATCACCCTAAATGTCCTCTTCTCGCCCTCACCTTCCCTAAAATCCTTCCGAAATCAGTGAACTGCAAGCAGGGAAGCTAACAAGTGTCCATCCACCTTTTTTATGTGTGGTGTGTTTTTTTATGTTTTTTTTTTAACTAAGCTTGAACCAAAGTCAATTTTTAGCAAGCTGCTGTACTAACGGACTAGTTTATAGCGTGCGGTTCAGACACATTGAGGAGTTAGATGCTACTGACAATTTCTTTTTTCATTGTCTTTATTAATTTTATATAAAAAGTTGCTGCTTGTTTTAATCTTTTATGTTGGTAAGTTGTACTATCCTCTGGGCAGACATTAACTTGATTTTTACCTAGTTGATTTCGTTTGGTGTGTAAATAGAATGGCAGTGTCAGTTACTAACTTTTCTCCTCTCTGTCTCGCTGTTGCTCTGGCGGACATTTCACCTTTTATCTTGACCTGACATCTCAACCTTTGGTCAGTCGCACTGCAGCTGCGGGTGGCAGTGAGTCCCTCCCGTGGGAGTGGCAAGTTTGGAGGCAGGATCCCGGAGGGAAAGGCCGAGAGCGCAGGTCTGGATTAGAGGGTGTGGCGCTCATTGCCCAGAACTGCTACCAAAGGATGCGGAGTCCCAGGGGCCTGTGCCCTGCAGGCGAGAGGACGGGACAGGAAGGCCGCGTGTGCGTGTTGGTTTCTTCTCCTGTGTGCTTCAGAAGCTGCACCCCCCCCCCAACGAGATTTACCAGCGGACTGCAGTATCTGCCTACCAGACGCTGAGCTCTGAGTGTCACGAGGTCTCCTGTTCCTGGCCCCGTCCGTGTTCTCTGGTCAAAATAGGGCGAGGGGTTCTGCCTGGGGAGTCACTTCATGAAGAGGAAGCTTAAACCAGCATAAAACCCTGTGTTTGAAAGAAATCGATCCTTAGACAAAGGTAACTTAAAAAATTTTTTTTCTCTACTTAGAAACAAGCTGTGAAATGAAAGGTCCTCTGTAGGTGTACACGCGAGACGCTAGCCCAGCTTGTCGGTGGTGGTTAGCTTGCGATCGTCCCCGTCGCCCCCCGGGCACTCTGCTGATCACTCTGCTTCTGGCTCAGGGTTCAGCCCGCTTTTACTCGATATCATCTTGATCATCTCAAAAATGCTTTTGAACCAAATGACTCTCCTAAGCTAGAAACTGAAGACTTGGCTTTTAGACACCAAAAATGGGGAGTCTGGAAATTAAGGGGGGTGGTGGGATTTGACCAAAAAGAGGTGTTTGGTTGAATTTCTGCACTTCTAAGAGGAAGGGCCAGGTAGGTCGTTACGATCCATCCTGGTGTTCTTTTTTTTCCCCTTAACGTTTATGCAGGTTTTATTTTACCCCTGAATTCGGTGAACAGTGAAACCAAAGACTAATAGTTCTCAATGCATTTATAGTGATACTGTATCTGCCCATGGCAATGGGCCCTCCCTGGAGAGTGGTGAATGTACCTGTTTGTGTCCTGCTCATCAGGTGGTGCAGTGTGGTTTGGTCCTGAACTTCACTGGTGCCCTGTATATATCTGAAGGACAGAGCAAAAAGACTGAGGAAGGGCTTCTTATAGGAATCCTGTTACTGTTCCCAATCTGAGAAATAAATTGAGTCCTGTAGTAGCTTAAATGTTTCTGACATTATATAGGCAGCTCTGTAGAATACACAGATTGTTCATCTCCACTACACACTTCCTTGTATTTATTTGGTAAGAAAGATCAATACTATCCCAATTTCCTCAGCTTATTACTAGGTAAATGGAACCAAAGGAAGTGCGCCGTCGTTTTGTGTAGGGCCACTCCTGTTGGTACTTCACAGAAGTATGATTAGTGACTAATAATACTTTAAAGGGAAAATGAGATCAAGTGAAAGATTTTAGTGAGATTATCTTGCTAGTTTTACAGAATTCATTCATCATTGGGGGGAAAAAAGCACAATTATACCTCTTTGCGTTAGGCTGTCTTGCCCTGTTATCCCTCGTTTATTTGGGAAGGTGAGGGAAACCTTGTCCCCCTTATCCAGAAGCACAGGTGTTGGCTCAGCAGGATATTTACATTCAGCCCAATATTCAACATTGCCTTTTCTGTTTAAATTGCTGGGAAAGCTGGATACATTGGCAAATATGGGAAATCCATGTAGGTTTTTTTTTTTTAAGTTATAAATCCTGATTGTAAACATCGCAATTAGCGTATAACAAACATGTGGCTTACGGAAGAAACTGTAGTTCATAGTCTGAAGTTGTTCCCAAGCCATGTCATCCTCACAGACTTTATTTACCAAAAAAAGAGTGAAACTGTTGAGATAGGAAGGAGGGAGAAGCGTGGACAGGGAGGAGTCGGCGGGCCGTAGCGTCCGGTTGGGGCTGAGAGGCGAGCGGTGTGCGGCGCCCGGGTGGCCCACCCGGTGGCGGCTGCTCCTGGCCCCTGGGAGCCCCACAGAGGTCGGAGTGCAGCTTTCGAGAACCCCCCGCCACAGCAGAGCCCCAGCAACTGGCTGTGAGAGTTGGGTCAAACGCTCATTAAGACAGCATCTAAGATCGATGAATTTAAAGTTGTAGTCTTCAAACCATGTTTATTAGAGCTGAAAACTTTACAAGACCAAAGACCTGAAATTTAAAGTTATTCGCATGGGAAAGAACTGATAGATTCATTTGGTCCTAACCATTGTGCGTTCATTTCTGCGTGCGTGAAAAGCATTCATGTGTGGCTCTGTTCATGTCACGCGAGCCCCGGCCACCTCGAGGTCATTTTCGGTCTCAGAACATTTTGAGGACGACCCTTCATAAAGCGGCAAACCTTTCTTAGCACTTACCTTTGCTTTTGAGGAGGAAAACTGTCCTTTGCCATCCCTTGAAGGAGCGTCGCTGCCGTCCGCCCGGCAGAGGTCGCCGTGGGCAGCACAGGCAGGGCAGGGGCGGGACGAGTCGGTCGCCTCGTCGGGAGAGGTTGGTCTTAATCCAGGGGAGGAGGTGGGGCACCCAAGACGCCCAGGGGGCCGTGCACAGAGCCCGTCGGGGGGCCTGAAGCGGCGCCGCAGTGGCCTGGGTCGCACCGGGTGTCCGTGCGGTCCGCGGGTTCTCGCGTCCTTCTCGCCGTCCTCGGTCCTGGCCTCCGCTAAGAGCAGTGAGCTTGAGCGGCTCTTGATGTCGCGTCTGTCACCTGGTCGGCCTTTCCTCTCTTCCTCGTCTCTTTGGTGGCACCTCAATCCGTGAGGACAATGCTGGTGGGTAACAGCTCGCTTCTGGCACCTTCACAAAATACCTCAGCATAGCTTAGCGTTGTTGCAGAACTGGTTTTAAACTAAAAACCAAATAAAGAAAAAACTTTATAAATAGTGGAAATAATTCTAGCTGTAGCATTTAGTTGAACTGATGTTTATTACGATTGATAAACATAATTGATGCTGTATGTATTTGGGATCCTGTTTATAGGTCACAGTTTATAGGGTTAGGGAGGGCTGGGGTGGGGGAGAGGAGAAGGTGGTTATGGTAGAAGGAAGTCCTTGCTCGTGGGTGTTTGTTTTTCCTTAGATCTGTCTTGCCAAAGGAAACACGGTTGTCCCTATGATTGGGTTCGGAGTTTGTTGGCCTCTCTGGCCTGACCTGCAGTGCCGCGTGCGATAGCATGCAGGTGACACGTGGGTTCTCTAGTAGGTTCAGGGTCCCCTACAGCATTCACGTCCCTTGCAATGGCTGCCTGTGTCCCCAGGCCCTGCCAGCCTCTCCTAACGCTTCTTGCGTCCATCTGCAGCGAGAGCGTAGGCGAAGGGCGGGTGTCCCAGTGCCTGGGCGCGTGGCTGAGACGCCGGGGCAGAAACGCGTGCGCCGTTCAGTCTGCAGCGGGGAGGAGAGAGGAGCGGTGGGCGCGTGTCCGTCTGGGAAAGTTACAGCGGCTCAGCTTCTTCGTGTGTCCTCTGTCACGTCGTTGAATACTGTGCTGATGGCGTGACTTTCAAACCTGACTTCCTTTTTTCATACCAAGGCTAATTCTGTGTAGACCAAAAATGCAAACAGAAGAAAAACCAAACCAAGAAGTTGAAAACCAGCCTGCTTGCCCCGCACCTGTGAGGCCCGACCTCCAGAGATTGTTTGGTTGGTGGCAGAGAGGAGGGAGGGGCGGGATTGAGAAGTGACGCTGGGGCAGAAGGAAGGAAGGGCCCTCCAGCCCACAGCGGGGGCCCCGCGTGCACGCGGCTCCGTCTCCAGCAGGCCTGCTTCAAGAAGCGGCCCGTCTCGCAGCGCTCACGCGGGTCCGGTTTGCATACCAAAGACTGCTCTGGCACTGCTCGTCCTTACGTTTTCCAAACAGGCAGAGGGAATAGGAGCGAAAAGCTGAAATCTGGAAAAGCTTTACCTTTGTCCCCGTCCTCTGCCTTGTCCCCTGCCCACACACACACTTTCTGAAGGCAGTCCTGCGGGTCGCCCTGGCTTTGGAGAAGACATTCACGTAGTTCCACTCAGCTGGCTCCGTGAAGGCGGACGGAGTTACTCAGTGTAGCGGTGAAGTTCTCGGAATTGCTGGGAAGTTGAGGGGAGGGCCAAAGATGGGGTCGAATTCTTTGATTTCCCTGCCTAATGCTCAGTAGAATCAGCACAGCCTGTGTGCGTTCCGACGGCATTCAGGTGGGCTGTGTCTGTTCTGTCACTTGTAAAAGAGAAGCGTTTTCAAGAACAGGGATACATGGAAAACCAAGAGACCTTCCTTGACTCTGCCATGGAGCTGTATCGTTCCAGAATGTTCTTACACCTGGGCTCCAGGGAGTCGAGTAGTTCATTGTACTGTTGACGCGACACAGGCTAGGAGGGAAGAGAAATACGTTGCTCTCTTAATAGTCCATCGAAACAGGGCCGGGCTGCAGAACGTCACGAAAGCTTTACTGACACCCTTGTCCTGGCAGGACGTGACAGTGGCGCTGGTATCGTGTGGCTTCTCAGGACACTAGGCGGGTCTGTAAGCGCGTGCTGGGGTGTTGAAGGTAGAAGCACTTGAAACAGAAGTTGTGGGGGACGAGGCGTGTGTGCGGGACGGCACCGTGAGCACGGAAGGGCCCCTCCCGGGGCTGGGGACAGAGGGGCCTGCGTGATGCTGTCCCCGGGTCCGCCCGCCCCACGCAGGGCTCCGCGGCGCAGTGCCACCTGCCAGTTCAAACCCAGGACACTCACGTAGCTCAGAGCCTGAGGCCGGCCGCAGAGGCCGGCTCGTCCTCTTCGCGGCTGGCTCGTCAGCGTGCTGAGGTGGCCACAGCCTCGCAGGGGCCGCCGGGGGCTTTTCGGACCCCCCGAGTCCTGACAGCACAGGCAGCCCCACGGCGCTGATGAAGTGAGACAGCCAGATCCTCCTTCCCGGTCGGGGGCTCCTTCGGGTGAGAGGGACAGAGCCGAGCAGAGGCTCGAGTCTGGGCGCCCGGCCCTGGGTCGCGGTCCGCACCGCGTGGCGGGGCACGCAGTGTCCTGTCAGCAGCTGGGGCGGCAGTTCCGGGAGTCCGGGCGCGTGTGTCGGCAGCGGGGGCGCCGTCCTGGGCCCCGCACGGCCGGCGGGGGCACGCAGTCCTGCGAGGCGGGGTCAGGGGCCGGCGCCCGCCAGGTGTGTGCAGCTGCAGACGGCTGGGAGGGGGACGCAGGGGGCAGAAGACTTCGCGACGGTGTTGGTGTCTAGACAGAAATGCACGTCCTTGAGGCCAGGTGAAGGGGACAGACAGACAGACTTCCGGCTTCTTACCTCTGCTCAGGTTGGGGCGCTCGCCGGCCGGGGCAGGGCGGCCCCGCGGTCGGGAGGCGCCCCCATGCCAGCCACTGTCGCGCCCCTGCCTCTGTGCTGGCGGCCAGGAGGCCAGTAGGTGTGGCCCTGCCACCAGCGGCCGGGGGCTGTCGTATACCTCATTCTCGCTCTGCTGATCCCTCGCTCCGACTTCCTCCAAGCCCCCCAGAGTCGCCAAGCCTGCCTCCCCTCAGTCCTGTTGAACTCTGGCCTATAGCACCAGGGGACCTGCAGCCTAGGGCAGGACCCGCAGCCCCCGCGCCGCTGCTTGCGAGCTCCTGCAAACTGAGGGCCAACTGCAGTCTTCCGTCTCCTTCCGAGGCAAGGGGTCTGCACCGGCCTCCCGCCGTGTCCTTCCCCGCTGGCCCTCAGGGGCCGTCCAGCTGCCCCCGCCCCACCCACGCCCTGACCGCTGGCCGCTGGGTGGGGGCCACCCTTCCCCGCGAGGCCTCTGGGTCCTGTTTCGGGGCCGGGGGGAGGGGATGACACCAAAGAGGCGCCTTCCCGCGGACTGCCGCACACACGCTTCACTTTTTTCCTTCGATGTGACCAAAAAAAATCCAAATATTTGTTTTTATTATTATTAACGTTATTATGATTTGACAATCTCGTGTCCAGTGGGCTCCTGGAAGCTGCAGCCCCGCGCGTTCACCTTTCACCTTTTCTTTGAATGTAGCTGCCACCCCTCAGCCCCCGCCAGGCCCCGCGCTGCTGCTCTACGCCAGGGCGTGGTTTTTTTGTTTTGTTTTGTTCTGTTTTTTAAATTTCCAGCCAAAACCAAAGATTTCTTAATGATTGTATAAACTCAAAACGAACAAAAAAACCAAAGAAAAGGGAAGTCTTCAGCGCCCGCCCAGTCGGTGGCGTCCTCGTGCTGGGAGTGGGGGGCGTGGGCCACCTGCCTGCCCCGCCCCCGCCCGGGCTCCTGCCCCCGCCCCGTGCGCGTGCGCCGCACCAGGGGCATTTCAGAGCCGTAGGCGGACCCCATCACCGCGACCCTGCAGCCGCCGCCGCCGCCACGGTCACCGCGGGGGCCCAGCGCAGGCCGGAGGGGGGGGGGCGTGCCGCCGGCCCGGGGTCGCCACGGAGTGGGGAGAGCTGAAGACGGGGCGCAGGACTGGCTGCTCTGCGGGCGCCGTGACCTCCGGCGGTGGCGCTGAGCACGCCGGCCGCCGTGAGCCTGTCCCGAGCCTGTCCCTGCCCCCTTTGCTGGAGCCGCCGGGCAGCGGCCGGCCGCTTGTGAGAACGCGCAGAGCGATGACCGGGCTTTCTTCGTCCCTCCTCCCTGCTCTCCCCCGTCTGCAGCAGCACCGTGCAACTATGCAGTGTATTTCACAGCCTTTCTGTGCTAGGTAGATGCCTGTGGCTTTTTAACGTGGGGGGTGGGGGGTTGCCAATGAAGGAACTTTTTACATGGATCTTTTTAATCTCAGTTGATCGGGGGCGGGGGGTATTTGGTTCTAGGGTCATATGAGCTCTATCCCAAAGCAAAACCCAGATGTTAATAATACTAGCCTGATGCAGATACCAAAGATGACTTCTTCCCTGCAGAACCTCACACTCGCGTGTGACGTACGATCGCCCAGCACTTGCGCTAGTCTAACCTCAGCAACTCCAAAGCTTAGATGTATATTTTGGTATATTTCTGGGATATTAAAAAAAAAAA
>CM053517.1:1754990-1775718 GCA_028627145.1 Eidolon dupreanum
GCCGTTAGCCGCGTGCCTCAGTTTCCCGACCCGCACCAGAGGAACACCATCGCTTTCCCAATGCGATAAGGTGGAAACGTTCGTACTAACCCACTTTCTTTTCCTTTCTTTGTCACTAAACTGCACTGTTAGCTCGGGCAGAAACCTCTCTCTGAGCTCTAGTTTTGTCATCTGTGAGATGAGAACGGAGAGGGTTAAACATCCCTCTCGGCTACCGAGTGAATTGCGTATGGTCTTGACATCACTGGGCTTGTGAGAACGTTTGCTGACCTGGCCCCCTGCCCCACTGGTTGTGAGGTTCACAGAGTAAGGCGCCCACACCCTGTTCTTTCCTGCAGCTCCCAATACTTTTAAAATCTGGATTTCGACCTTGTCACAGTAGTTTTAACATTCTAGCGGGAGCCTCCTCTGGGAAGAAATCAAGGGTGATGTCCAACCTCTTCTGGCTCGTTCCTTATGCGTGTGCCTCAGGTGCAGACTTACCGGGGACACACGAGGACTTGGCTGGTGAGATCTGACTTGGAGAGAAAGCGAATCGTGGTCTGAAGCAGCCAGAGCACAGTGGCGGGGTTTGAAGCGTCCACTCTCCGCTTGGCTTGCTGTTATAATTTGTGCTACTCGGCAACTAATTTTCAGGCTCAAGGGGAAAAAACATAAACGGAAAGCATTAGAACAGGGACAGGTGGGATCCCGCCCCCTGCCCCCCAAGTCCAGACTGCCATTAGCGGTCACTCTCTCCCAGTTGCAAAGCGCTACTGGCTTGATCCTTGTCGCCATCCTATGGCAGAAAAGCCGCAGGTTTCTCTTTTTATAAATGAAGAAAATGAGGTTCAGATGTTCCATGACTTGCCTAAGAGTAGAACGTGGCCCCGAACACGCTTTCTCTAATCTGTCATTCAGGGTACACACTCTCGAACATTCTATGCAGACTCTCTACCAGGCCTTTGTCAATTTGCAGAACCGTACACTGATGACTGAATTGTGAAGCAGACTTTTGAAGGTTTTCCCCTTAGTAAGCACTTATTGCTATTTTCCTCTCAATTTTTAAAATGAGAAACAATTATTTTGATGCTGAATATCCTTATTTAATTTAAAAGTTTCTGCTGCGTATGAAATATTTGGCTGTTCATATAGAATTATGTTTTCCTCTGGCATATTATTATAATTCTGAACTCACATTTTCCTGAAATCTGGTAAAAATCCGTATTTTCTTTGCTTTAAATAAATACATCTGTTTCGGAGCTTTTCTGGGGAGGTATGGGCCTCAGTTTGCAATTCAACCTGTTACTCCTTACGTATGGGTGGATAGTAAATGTATAAATCAAAATTAAATTAAATCATATTTGAGAGGCTTTGATCCTAAATAACAGCCTGGAGTTGATCTGCTTGATAAGAATGTGTCTTCGTACACATTAGGTTGTGTACGTGTGAGGTTTTCTAAAAGAATTCACACTAATCCACGCAGGCTCCGCGCTGGTTTTCTTTTTTCTTTCTTTCTTTCTTTTTTCTTTTTTTTTTTTTTTTTTTACGAAGTCCTCGAGGAGTGAATCACCTTTGAAGGACAAACGTCTATAAATGATTCTCAGCTATTTAGGTTGGATTTCAGCCCTGAATCCACCTGGATCCACCTGGGCTGAGCTCGGGAATTGCAAACTCTATGTAAACCAAAATAAGAAATCTGATACTGAGCCAATCGCCTGGAGCCTTGGAGAGCCAGACACGCACATGTCTGGGACTCGTGAGTGGCCGCTGCAGAGCTGACCGGAAGGGGCTTGGGGGACGCAGCAGGTCAGGAGCTTTAGCCCACGGCGGTGGGGGCGCTGGCCTGTAGGTCACTGCCTTTGCCAAACTTTGGGGCAGGCGCGGACGGCCTGGAAACCTACACCGCCATCCAGGATTAAACAGGCCCCTACGGCTCTCTGCTGCTGTGGCCTGTGAGTTCCCGCATCTCGCCCGTGCCACCATCCGCCACGCGACAGAGACCGCGCCGGCTCTGGGGGAGAAGCGCCCTTCCTCGCGTGGCGGGAGCGAAGGCGCGGCCCTGGAGACGCGAGGGGAAGGAACAGGAGAGGCGGCCTGGGGGGCGGAGGGGCAGGTGGCCACCTGTGGCCACGAGAGGCAGGCTGGCCGCAGCAGTCTGTTCCCAGGCAGAGGCGCCCAAGCCAGGTGACCCCACCAGGGAGTCGCCTGCGCTCAGGCCTGTCCTGCCGGGTGCGGCTCAGGGTCGGGCTGGCAGACATGCGCATCAGTGTGTTCACTGTGTGCTCCCGCAGGGGCGCTGCCCGTGCCCCTGCGCATGTGCCGGGTGCGTGGTGTGGGGTGCGGGGTGCGGGGTGCGGGGTGCTTGACGCTCCCCGTGCCCCTGCGCATGTGCCGGGTGCGTGGTGTGGGGTGTGGGGTGCGGGGTGCGGGGTGCTTGGCGCTCCCCGTGCCCCTGCGCATGTGCCGGGTGCGTGGTGTGGGGTGTGGGGTGCGGGGTGCGGGGTGCTTGGCGCTCCCCGTGCCCCTGCGCATGTGCTGGGTGCGTGGTGTGGGGTGTGGGGTGCGTGGTGTGTGGTGCGCGGTGCTCCCCGTGCCCCTGCGCATGTGCTGGGGTGTAGCGGTGCCGGGTGCGTGGTGCTGCGCGTCCAGTGCGCGTTCCGGTGGCGCCTGCGCCGGTTTGCCTTGTGCGCGGATCCGCCCTGTGGATGCGGCGGACGCGTCTGGCGGCCACAGGCGTGTTTTCGTGGCACTGGTTTGTGTGCGTGGCGTGCGCAGTAAGAGGAGGCGGGTGGCGGCCGCATGGCTTGGTAGAGGGGAGGGCAGACGTTGCTTGAACTCAGAGCTGGCAGTCTTGGGAGGTGAACGGTGGGCCTGAGAAGTCACCGAGCACGTTCCGGGGATTCTGTGCAGAAAGACAGAAAACATCTGTGTCGGCTGGGATCCCCAGGGTCCTGAGGGGCGGGGGCATCTTCATGGGCGCAGATTCTCGTGGCGGCATCTTCAAGGGCACACAGGCTCCTCCGGTTGGTGCGGCCCAGCACCCCTCAGATCGCAGCTCCTGCCTCCCAGGGGAACCCTGTGTCCTTCCTTCTTGTACCTTTCTTCCTCCCGGGTCCCCCTGCTTTGAATCGACCCTGTCCCCACCCCTTCCTGTGGAAATCCTGCCGAGCCCAAAAATTCAAGCCCAGATGTGTGGGGACCTCCCGGACCCACTGTTGACATTCAGAGTGAAGGTCACACAAGAAAATGGAAAATTATTCTCAGAATTTGGGGCTAAAATACCAGCATGCGTCGTCCCCTGTGGCGGGCCCTTTCTTGGGGGGAGCCCAGCTCACACGCAGTTTCGGGAACACTCGCCGGTCAGCAGAAAATGTTGCCAGCCCCCCGGACTCCCACCAGGTCTCCCCACAGTGACCATGCTGTGAATTTTGACTCACATAGTCAAATACGTCAGATGCTTTTGGTGAGTCACCCAGTAGCGGGGCTCCCGGGGACCCACTGGGGCCTCACAGCCTACTTAGGCCAGGCGGAGAGTTATTGTTAATATCTGACTCCTGTTCCGAGCGTCTGGGCAGCCCCTCGACTCGCCACCAAGCCCGTGTAATCAAGCACCCCTCATGCGCCCCGAGTCAAACAAACGAGGGGCCGATGGTCGCCTCAGTGGCCTGTTGACCAGGGCGGCGTCTTGGAGATTTGAGAACCCAAAGTCAAGGCCCTGACCCACTTCCCTGGGCCTGCAGGCTACAGTCTCTGTTTCTGTGAAAAAAGTATCATGGACTGGCAGGCTTGCTTCTTTATGGTCAGGTCTAATTTTCGTTTTCGAGCTGCGCTAATTTCCATGCTGAGTTCGGCAGCAAAGAAGGTGTATATCGGGAGAGGCCACCCAGGACTATTTTGAGTTAGGTTACAGAGCTTCAGAAATCCCTCCTTTGATTTGCTCAGATTAGAGAAAAATCTTTGTCTTTTCTCCCATTTCACTATCAACGCTTCAAAGCCCAGACCTATATAAAATACACAAATGCTTTTGGGACAAAATGAATCTTGTCCGTTTTCTTTGGATTTCGGTGGGAACAATGAAGATGGAGCCACAAAAGGTTGGCAAAGAGGATTATTCTTTTTCTTTCTATTAAGTATTGAAGCTTCAAAAGAACAGCTCGGGAAGTCAAATAATTGTACCCACCGCAGCTCACCCGTCCATCCCCCTGCTGACCTGGCCTGTGAAATCGCCTTCAAAACCTTGGCCAGCTCCCACCTGCCCATTGCAAATGGGGTATTGTTCTGCGTTGCCGTCCACAATTCCAGAGCTATAAAGCAAATTCCTTCCATTTCAACAGAGCGCCTCGTCAGGAATAGCTCTTCGGGATGAAGTGGGGGGTGCATCCAACTTTCAAAGCTTTGTAATCTCATCTTGGAGAGCGAGCTACTTGGAAGCCGGAAATGGATTGTGGATAAAGTTCTAATCACCAGCTCTTGCAATCCAAAGGGACCAACGGGGGTGAGGGGGTGGTGGTGGGGACATAGAAGGGAAGATTTAGGGAGCGGTTTTCGATTTTCATGGCAGTTTCTTGATTTTGATGATCTGGAGAAAACACACACAGACACACAGACACACACACACACCTGCCCATCTCCAACTACAGCTCTAAACACAAAGTCTCAGACGTGAAGCTGACCTAATTCCCGGTTTGGTTTCAGACCATAAGTCCCTCAGAAAATCCCCACCAGCCATTTTGAAGAGTGTGAAATGGCTGCTTTGTGCTGGGGGAGAAGGAGAGGATTTGGCGGTGTAGGCGTTCTTAAATTAGGGGCTGGACATCTTCTAGCAGCATTCAAGCCTGGAGTGATTTCAATTAAAAAAAAAAAGACAGTGGTTGTCTCAAGTCCAGCGGAGTGGTCGCCCAGAGCAGGCAGCGTCCTGTTGCTGCGTCCTCTCTGTGTCCTGCCGCGTCCCTTCAAACCCACAGTCTGTCTCTGTCGACCTTGGCCCCATGTCATCGCCTCTCTCTACCATCGCCTCCATTCCTTCTCTTTAATGGGTTTTAAAAAAATCCTTTCGGGGGGAATATGCAAGTCATATTTCGTGGGATTTTGAATTATGCAAATTCGAGATAATGTGATCCCCCCAAATTAATAAGGTTTCAGTTTCTGTGTGCTATTTAAAATAATGTGACTCCGATTTTACATTTATCCCTGTGAGAAATTAGCCTGAATTTTGCAAAGTCGTCAGTCGTCAGGAGTGCCCCCCTCGGGTGGGATAACTACCTTGTAACCAGAAGTGGCTTGTCCTTACATGATGATGAGGTTGGGGGCGGGGGGGGCTGGGGTTGCTGCCAGTGAATTTTAACTTCAGTGACAAGAATAGTAGATGGAGCGTCTCTGGGGAGGTGTTCCCGGGCTTGATATGACAGAATCACAGAACATTTGACCTGGAAAGGGGAGACACCTTCAAGTTCCACTTCCAGATTTTACCAGGGACAAAATGGGGGTCCAAGAAATCAATCACCTGGCCGAATGTCACATAGCAAGCAAATGGCAGTCATGCTTGAACCCGGAACTTTAGATTCTCGCTGCGGCCATCTGCGCTCTGGCCACCAGGTCACCCCGTTGTGAGCGCTGCTTCCCAAGCCGGCCGCTTGGGTGCCAGCTACATGTGAAGAGGCCTAACATTGGAATGGTGACCGCAGGTTGCTCCGGTGGCCGGGCCGTGTCAGCTCAGCCTGCCCGCGAGGCCCTGATGGTGACAGATCAGCCACGTCCATGGAGAGAAAATGCACTTAGGAATGTGTGAGCGAATCGTTTAGCAAGGCAAGGATTCCTTTTCTAATCTAGCTGTTTTCATGAGTGCCAATCTTCATTTGCTGGATTTTCATAGAACGGACACACACGGTTCATTGTCTTAAAGACAGACGTGCCCAGATGTTCCTGTCTGCTGTCCACAGGTGCTGCCTTCCCCAGGGGGGACAGGAGCGACCCTCGAGATCTGGAAAGCTTGCCTCCTCAGGTCTTTCTGTGATGCTATTCCCCCTGGGGTCCCGGCTCCCCTGCTTGGCATCCTGGAGTTCATGACATGAGGGACAGACAAATGCTTCCTTGCGTGGATAAATTGATGGCATCTCTGGCTTGTCTGCTGAGGCACCCCAGGGCCCTGGCGACCACAGGGGCAGTAACCCACTGATCCAAGGCCCTGGCAGCCAGACTCACCTCTGATCATGACAGGGCGCCTAATGGTTTAGTCTAGCTGGGGAGCAAAGACTGAAACCAATGAGAGAAAATCAAGGAATTCTCCTGCTAGCGAAGAGTGTGTTTTAACAACGCACGTCGTCGTCAGAAATAGGATCAGAGATAGAAATAAAATTCAGGGCATCGCCACGCCCTCATTTATTTTCCGAGCAAGATCCGTCACGTGGCAGGTGCTGCTCGGGACGAGGCCCAGGTGCCATGCTCAGGGAAGTCACAATTCGAGGGCCGGTGGGTCGTCTCTCTGGCCTGGGGGAGTGAGCCAAGCTGACCCGCCTCCGTGGGCCAGCTGTTCGCACGAGCCCCTTCCTTGTTCAAAGGCGATGCCCCCCAAAGGACTTGGTCACCGCCGTCGGCAGCGAAGGCGCTGGTCCCGAAACCGTTCTGCGAGATGGGAGGACGCAGGCGAGGGGACAGGCACTCCGGCAACGCTGGTTAAGCGGACCCCAGGTGCGGGACGGGCCAGAGCCTCCTGTCTGCGCAGCGCCGTGCCATGCCATTTCATCCCATCTGGCGTTTGGTTGTTTCCAGGGAGCGTCTGGTAAATGGCCTGCAGAGTGCGGTGGCTGGCGAGGGCCATCCCCCGTGGCTCGGGCTCAGGGAGGCGGGGCCGGGGGAGCGAAGGGCGGCCGTCAGGGGAAGTACGATGCCCAGAGGAGCGGGGCGGGCGCCCACGGCGGGAGCCGCGTGGCCAGGGGCAGGCCCTGCGCTCAGGCCGTGACGGCCTCCTGCGAACCTGGCCGGCGTCTCTGCCACCCGCACGCCCCACGGCACCAGGACGGGCAGATACGGGGGTCCCCTCAGGGGCGCCGACGTGCGGGATCGCCCCAACGAGTATCCTTCTCACGCACCCTGGCGTTGAACGCCACGCCCAAGCCCCCGGCAGCGGGGGGAGACTCAGCATGTCCTCCGTGGCGACGTCGTCAGCGCCTGTCCCCCAGGGTCTGCCCCGCCCGCCCCCCCGCCCCGGTGCTGACCGTGCTGCCCGCTCCGCTCTGCTTCTTGGACTCGGTCAGCAGGGGCAGCTGCACCTGGCAGGGGCCCGCTGTCCTCCCCTGACCGGCCATGCCACCCTCGCGTCCCCACCCTGTGTCCTCATCCGGGGGCCTGAACACAGGCGTTTATCCCCCTAAACTTCGGGAGGCTGGAAGTCCAAAGTCAGGTTGGCAGCGGGTCAGCCCTTCTGAGGGAGCCCGGCCCCAGGCCGCTTCCCCGCCGCTGCAGCCTCGGGGCAGTTCGCGCCCCGCTGGCCGGCCAGGGCGGCGCCCCGTCTCCGCCTCATCCCCACGCGGCCTTCTCCCCGTGCGTGCGTCCGTCCGGGCCCAGGGCCCCGTTTTCACGAGGACCCAGCCATACCAGACTAGGCCCACCCTGGCGACCTCATCTTCACCTCATCATCTGCAAACACCCCACTGCCAAATAAAGTCCCCTCGGACTGGGGCCAGGACTTCAGCGTCTCCTGGGGGACACATTCCACCCAGCAGCTACCGACACTTCCGGGGGTCACCTTCCAAATAAACTGCCTTTGCTCGTCTCTGTCCTGGGTCCACTTCCAAAGAACCGGACTGGGTCGCCCCTCCAGCGGTGGTGGCTCAGAGGCCTGGGGGGCTGTGAGGGTCCCTCCCGCCGCGGCACGAGCTCCGTGCAGAAACCGTGATCCGAGCCAGCGGTTTAACCTGTCACCTCAGCAAGTGCCTCTCTGCTTCTCCCAGGACCTCTGGCAACGTCGCCTGTAAGATGGCTCGCTTTGTTTGTTTTGAACACCAATTGCGGGTCCCCACGATGTGGCTCAGAGAGGAAAAGCGAGAGGCATGTTGACATAAAGAAATGCCCAGGGGCCTTTGCTACTTGGTGTCATTAGGGAAGGACATTTCCCGCCGAAGGCAGGGGCGTTCACCCCCAGCCCTGTTGACCATCCAGCCCCCGCTGACATGATTGGCACAGGTAGAGCCCGTGGGGTGGCTGAGCGAGCGCTGTCCCCTGCTGCCCTGCGGAAGATGGAATAAACGTGTCAGAGGGAGGGGCGTCTGGGCCGGGCGCACGGGGTTACCCTTTAGAGAAACAGCGCCAGCACATTCTGCGATCTCGGAATGAGTCTGACCCGTGAGTCAAGTGCAGGGCTGGTTCTGGCTGTAGACAGTTCTGCCTGCCCCGGACCGCCCGCCCCCTCCGGCTGACGTGGAGTGGTCTCCGCTGGCAGAGCCCCTGCCGGGGAGCCCGAGGCGGCAGCTGCGGCCTTGTGCGGGTCTCCCCGGCTGGTGAGAGAGCAACAGCTTCGCATTTCCAGGTCACAGCTGCCAGGGGCTCCAGCTGGGACGTGGGCGGCTCCAGTCAGCTCTGAGTCAAGAAGTGCTTCCAGCATGTTCTTGGGAAGAGGTGCAAGGAATCGGCCGTTTCCCTCAGTTCCTTTCTGCAGTCAGTGACCATTTCAGAGACTGGCCGAGGGTCCAGCCCGGATTTGCAAAGAAAGGCTGTGTGTGTTTTAGTTAAGAATACATTCTAATCCTAGTGAGGCCTGCTTGTTTGCAAAACAGGTGTATAGGCTGGGGTTAGGGATGACCTTGATTTTCTCTGCCGTTGCAAATTGTGGTGTGTGTGTGTGTGTGTGAGAGAGAGAGAGAGAGAGAGAGAGAGAGAGAGAGAGAGAGACAGAGACAGAGACAGAGACAGAGAGAGAATTAGGAGGCAGGATAAGGACAGGAAGACGTACTAAAAAGCTATTAATGGAAAAGAACATCATTTCCGTGCTCGCTCTACTCATCGGGTGAGGCAGGTCGCGAGGGGACAGTGTGTTGACGAGAAGTGGCGCGGCCATCGTCCTGCCGCTGGAACACCCCTCCCTTGCGGGAGAAGGCCACCTGAGCGGGCCCCATTTGCTCAGCTGAGGCAGGAGGAAGGCACCACGTCCTAAATCGGAAGTCTTCGTTTGTTCCGGCTCCCTTCGCCCCTCATAACTTCCCGTGCGCCTTTAACTCCACCCTGATGGCTTTGACCGCGCGCCTTAGCTCACCTGGCATTTCCACACAGGGCCTCGTCTCGTGGCTCATTCAGTCTTCTTGCTAGTAGGTGGCACAGCCCAGGTTTGGACACAGAATCCCTGGTGCCTGTCCTTGCCGGGGTCCTCGCTCTGCTGCACCCCCCCCCCCCGTTGAGATGGCCACAGAAGAGGAGGCTTGTGCTGGACGCTAAGGCCAGTCTTCTCTCTAGGGGACCAGGGTGCTCTCGGCCACACGTCTCCCCATGAGGCTCTAAGGCAGACCTGCCTCGGGCCCTCCCCCAGGGACATGGGGACCACCAGCAGGCCACCCGCAGCCGTGAGCACCGCTTGCGTCTGCTCGGCCCCGTTCGCTGAGGCGTGCTGACCGGGGCAGGGCAGCCCGGCCACACTGACTGCGTGGGTTCAAGGCTCACCTCCGGTACTTTCTAGCCGTGTCCTGGGGCAGGCGGATGCCCTCCCGGTCTGGGGCTCTCTGTCTGTCTAACGGGGGTAACGATCTCTGCCTCAAGGGGGCTTCGCGAGGAACGAACTTGGTCAGCGCCACTCCTACGGTCACCGCCCTGTGCCGTCCCTGGCTCGCATCACCCTCCCACGCGTGTCTTGTTAATTACCTTCTCACTCTGCTTTGCCGGGGAAAGATCCTTCAGGCAAAGACCCAGACATTTGCTCCCCCTGTGCCTACAGCGCTCCCCACTGGCCTTCCTCAGATGAAACCCGGTGGCCCAGCAGTGGTCAGCAAACTTTTTCCCCCAAGGACCAGCTCTGCTGGGGCAGCACGGAAGCTGCCACGGGCAGTCTGTAACCGGCGAGCATGGTGACAGTCCCATGACACTGCCGTGGCACGCGGGCCACACGCTGCCCTTCGCCAATGCCTTAAGAGTCATGGGATCGGGAGTCAGGAGCTTGGGTGCAAATCTACCTCCACTACTTCTTATGCCCCATTTCCCGTCTCTGTGTTTGAAAGGAGGCTCCACCAGCCACTGTCTCAGGCATGTCTGTGCCCATTCCCATCCCGTGGCCCCAGGGGGACACCTGACGTGCCCTCCTTAGCCAGCCGCACAGCTGGAGTGGGTGGTTGGCTTCAAGGAGCAGATGGCACAGGTGCCGAGCTTAAAATGACACACATTTTGGGAGGGGATCTCTTCATGGGGTATAACCCCCTCTCTGAAGTGAAATGGAAAACCCAGAAACCCAGTATGATTTGGCTGGCCCGAGTGATAAAAGCATTTGTTATTATTCTCTGATTTGCTGTTCACGGAGAGTTTAGTCATAGCAGTTTCTGTTCTCGGGAACGCAGTGCATTGCAACACGTAGCTCATTCGTGCTCAGAATAATTCTGCTTCCACCACGAGCCTTTACAGGCAAGGGGGAGCGGTTATGAGAAACTGTGTGTGTCGAAATTGCTAGGGGAGCTTTGCGATCGGCTGATAAAGGCTGATCGGCAGCGTGCGTGCGTGTGCGGGCCACCTCTGTCGTTCACACCAGAAGCCCGGGCTGTGACAGCATGGTGCGTTTTTTACATTAAAAAACAATTTTTTTTATCACCCTGGAAATTATGTTGATTCTGAAAGTAAAAGTCCAGCATCCTGTGAAGGAAAGATTGAAAAAAAAAAATGAGAATTAAGAGCAACTAGAATCCAGCTCAAAGCGGCAAGAGTCACCGTGGGGCGGCAGAGCACCAGGTGACGTCGCAGTTCCGTCACCGGGCAGGTGGAAGGCTGCGTCTGTCTGCCTTCTCCCGGTAACGGGAGGCATTGTGCTCTCGGAAGCGGTCGCCTCCTTCGGCTCGTGAGTGAAATGAGCCGGAGTCCACGTGTCTGTCTCATGGGGCGGAGTGCTGCGCCCGGGCAGCGTAAGAAACGGCATCGCCCAGGAGGGACTTGGAGAGGCAGCGACAGGGTGGGGAAATCTAACACAGAGAACCCGTGCGCCGCCAGGAAGGGCCCTGTGCTCGTCAGCACGTGAGCGGTTAGATCACACCTCGTCCCTTTGCCAAGTGCATGAGTCCCTCGGGAGGTGCAGGAACGGCCCCTCGAGCCGGCGGAGAAGGGAAGGATCACAGGTATGTGGTTTGCCGTGGATTGGTTGTTGGTAGATGGGAACTTGAAAGTCTTTCTGCGAGAGCCACATCCAAGCACCCCCTCCACGGCGGCATGTGGGCGGGGTGTGTCCGCCTGCGGCCCGGAGGGGCGCCCCGTGGCAGGGTGAGAAGCCTTACGGAAAAGAGTACACTCAACCCAAATTTGCACATGAGCTCCCATTATTACACAGTTTTTCATTTTCTGTTTGTCTTCCACTTAGAGGTTAAATTTTCCATTCCTGATTTTAACCCCAAGAAAGGCTAAATAAGTTCCACAGCCCATTCTTGAAAAAGCAAACGAGGAAAAACTCACAGTGGCCACCGACTAGCCCAGCAGGGGCTAGAAACCCTCGGTCACGGCCAGCCCCTGCACGGTTTGATCTTTGCGACAATGTCCCAGGAACGATGCTGCTCTTTCTGCGTTGGGTTCGTCCCCAGTGGTGTCACACCCCTTGTGATTTGATGCCGGGAGCAGGGTCTCTCGCGCCCTGCGCTGTCACATCTAGGGCTGGAAGAGTCTTGGCTGCAGGGGGCTGCCCTGTGCGGGGTGGGACGTTTAGTGGCGTTCCCGACCTCTCCTCCAGATGCCCACAGCACCCCTGAGTCGCGACCGCTCAAATGTCTTTAGATTTTGCCAAAATCCTATGGGAAAATTTTACCCCTAGTCGAGGACCAGTGGACTGGAGCCAGCGTTTCTGTCGGTCAGTCGCTCGGTGCTGGATTCGGCCATGACGGGCAACCCCGTGTGACTCGGGCCGGTCGTTCGGTGGACCCGTTGACCCGCGGCTCATCGCTTTCCCCGGCGTGAGCGGAAGCTTTGGCAGCAGCGCCGCGCTGTGAGTGCGGCTTTCGGGAAGGCCGGCGCCAAGGAACACGCCGGAGAACGCGGCCGGACAGCGGGGCGGGCCACCGCTGTCACCGGGCGTCCGCGTGGGCGGGGACCCTCCGTCTTCCACCGCGTTTCCCTCGTCTGGACGGCGGGGCTGAGGGACGCCAGGGCCAGCAGGCAGTGGAGAGGGAGGGTGCAACCTTCTAAGCGGCCCGGTCCCTGTGCACACTCCCGCCTCGCCTCACGGTGTCCCCGACTGCGCTCCTTCCTCCTCACCCCGTCCCCCTCTCGGCGCCCCCCAGGAAGCCCGGCTGGCCGGCGGCCTCGCTGACCTCTGTCGGACCAGCGCCGCTGAGATCCAGCTGCTGCTTCCTGGGTCCCCTCGTCTGACTCCCCGCCTTGCTCTGCAGAGACTGTGGGGCCCCCCACGGGCTGGAGCTTCAGGGCCAAAGTGATGCAGACGTCATCACTTTAGGATGTGGCGGCAAAGTATCGCATCTGAGCAGACCCGCAGCCAGGCAGGCCCAGGTGTGCCAGGGTGGGAGGGCCAGGCCGGGGTGTGGGGGCGCGCCGGCTGCCGGATCCCACTGCAGCACTCGGGGCCGGCCTAGGTGCGGCAGCCAGAGCGTAGGAGGTCACGTCGGGGTCACCAAGTCAAACGCTTTGCCAAGGCAGCCGTCGCTCAGCGGTGTCTTGCATGGGTGGGAACCGGCCTGGTGGGGACACCTCGTGATGCACAACCCGCCGCCTGGCCACGTTCTGCTTTAGCCCACAATTCCGCCATGTATAGAAGCCCCCAAATGACAAAACAAAACCCACCACTGACACGATTCATTAATCTACTTAGTCAGCAAATATTGACTGAGCATCTACTATATTCCAGGGTCAGCATGACAGTCAGCCTCGTCTCAGTCATTTAATGAGCACTTGCCCAGTGCCAAGCTCAGGGCTGAGCACCCCCACCCATTATTGCAGTTATGCCTCCCAAAAACCCATATGGTAACAACCCCATGATGTCCCATTGTTCAGATGAAGAAACTCAGGCTCAGAGGGACCACACGGCCAGTCAGCGCGGGGCCTGGCTTAAAGCAGGGCCGTCTCGCTCCGAAGCTTGCAGCCCCAGCCCCTCTGTCCTTGCTGGAAACTCACTCACGCTGGACGTGGAAAGTACCTCCCAGAAGCATGACTCGCTTTCCGGTGGCCGCCTGGGCCCCATCCTCCCTCCTCAGGCTCTGTCTTTCTACTGTGTGCGAATGGCGGGTCCCCACGCTGCTCTGGGGACATAAGAACCCAGCGGGGAGAACTGGGTGCCCGCCCCCCAGCAAGCCTTCAGCTCTCTGGCCCCCAGGCGTCTTTGCTCTGGAATAAGGCGCTGGACGAGGTCTCTAACCTTCCTTCCTGCTGCGGAAGCCACGAGCACAGGCCTGGTGTGCTCACGGCCTTGCCCCTCACGTCTGGTTTCCGTTGAGAGCTTCACACTCGACAGCCATTGCTTTAGTGACTGTCTCTCTGTGCCCTGGCCTCACAGGGGACACAAATACAAAATGTGAGGCAAAGCTCCTGCCGTCAGAGGGACACAGGGTCATTCCTGACCTGATCCTCGAGCAGTCCGGTGACATGGGCAGGCCGGAGGCACAGTGTAACCTAGAACAGGACGACCCAACAGCAAGGCCCCCTCCCCCACCCCGTGGGCCCACCTGGCAGACCCGAGAGGCCGAAGGGGCGAGGAAATCCCTCTCATGCTCTCGGTGGGCCAAGGGCAGCGCATGGAGCCTCGCAGTTTCTCCCAAGGGTGGGCTCACGCGCGTGGAGAAGCCACTATGTTTATTAAGCTCCCAACCCTCAAGCCAACCCAACACCGTCTCCAGAACATTCCTGTGTAGACGGAGAACATCGGACCCTTCTGGAGAGGAGGAACCCTTCCCGGCCCTTCGGCAGAGGCTGTGCTGAGCGGCCAGCGGCTGGGGCTTGGCGGAGGTCGTGCGTAACCACAGAGCACGGCTCCCCTGCCGGCCACCTCCGTCCCCACAGCCACTCCCGGCCCAGCTATAGCCCCTGCTGGTCCCGCCCCCCTAATAACTCAGGGGGGACTCAGCCCACATCACCCTGTGACAGCCCCAAGCCGTGTCTCCACTTTGTCATCCCTAGAGCCCCTCGGCTGAGCCCCAGGACAAAGGCGCAGGGCCCCAAGGCTGCCCCTGTGACACACGGTTCAGCAGAAGCGAGCGCAGGCCGCTGGGGGTCGGGGGCTTCGCCACCTCGCCCCAGGCCTGACCGGGGCACGCGCGTGGGGACATCTCCGGGCGCTGCCGGCGCTGGGGCAGGAAGAGTGGACGCCCCGCTGTGGCGAGAGCAGGCGGTCTCGGAACCGGCGGCCCGCCCTGGCCTGGCCCGGCCGCTGGCTGGCAGGGTGGCCTCGGGCGCACCACTGGGGGTCTCCGCTCCTATTTTCTCCTCTGTTACGGAGCGCCTGGACAGAAACGGTCGGTGATGCCTTGGCCGGCGCTTGGGCCCGCGGCCTCCTTCCTCCCCCCCGGCAGACGTCCCCCATCCCTGCTGACACCACTGTCGTCGGACCCACTGCTCTAGGGAAAGGCAGGGAAGGAGGAGGCTGTGGAGGCAGAACGAGAGAAGGAGCAGGGAAGAGAGTTCGCGAAAAATGCAGCAGCGCACTGACAAGTCTGGCTCTGAGCCCTGCTCTGCCCGCCCGGCTGTGCGACCCCGGCCAAGGTGCTCAACCTCTCTGGGCCCAAGCGTCCCTGTGTGGGAAGCTGGTGCACCAACACCCCTCCCGTACGGCTGCTGTGAGGACCCCAGGAGATGGCCGTGGTAGCCCACAGGTGGCACTGCCGAAGGGCTCGCCTGGGTCCCAGGTGTCCCCACACACTGATGCTTACTCTGTGACACAGACTCTGTGACACAGAGAGGGAAGGACAGGGAACAGGGGGAGACGGGAAGAGAAGAGAAGAGAAGACAAAGCGAGGAGATGGGGGCGGGGAGGAGGCAGGAAAGTCTAGGGGGGCCGTGGAACCATTTTCACTTGCCCAGAAGTGGAATGCCATGTGTGAACGCCAAAAGACATGCTCACCTCTCCCCCTCCCCCTTCGCTGTCCCTTCCCCCTCAACACACACACACACACACACACACACACACACACACACACACACACTCAGCATCCCAGGAATGAAGGCTTCTAGAACGGTGGGGCACACTTAGCCCAGCCTCCTTCCCACACACCCGCCCCTGCAGGAGTCTCTTTGAGATGGTTTCCCACCTCCCACTAGGGACAAACTGTCAGTTCAAGAAGTAGGTTTCGGGGAGCGGGGTGTCCCCACCTGGGGCTAACCCTGGCAGAGGAGGTTGTTTATGATTTGAAGCTGAAGTCAACAGCCTACGGGCCAGGGGAGAAAAATTCCCCTCTGCTCAGCAAGAGGTTCTAGACTCTCACCAGCCACTTGTTTTCTTATTTTTTTCCTCCTTATACATGCCAGCTTCTAAATTTTGCAAGCTGTGGCCTACCTTTATCTCTGAAAGCAGTGGAAAAGTGTCGCACTCACAAAAGTAAGGAAAGGCCAACCAGAGAATGACAAAATAGTAGACAGAGGCCAGGTCTCTGGCCTTATTCGGCTGCAAAGGTTAAGCTTCCCGTGGATGAGCCTCCCCCACGAATGCAGGAGGAGCCGTGGATCAGCAGCCAGACAGTCTCGCTGTCGAAGACTATTTTAACGCTCTAAATTTCCTCCTCGATTTTTTACTGTGGGAAAGTACACGTGAAATTGACCCTTTTTCTGTGTACGCTCAGTGGTGTGAGTACATCCACACGGTCATGCCACCATCACCACCGCCCCTCTCGAGAGCCCTCTCCAGAGCCCTCTGCACCTCGTGAAGCTGACCCTCTGTCCCCGTTAAACACTCCTGCCCTGCCCCCGTCCCCAGCCCCTGGCAGCCACCATCCTGCTTTCTGTCTCTGCGAATCCGACTGCTCTAGGGACCTCATGTGAGTAGCATCACCCGGCACGGGTCTTCCTGTGGCTGGCTTATTTCACTCAGCATAATGTCCTCCAGATGCACCCATGTCATGTTGTAGCATCTGTCAGAATCGCCTTCCTTTTTACAGGGGAGCGATATTCCATTGCGTGTGTGTGTCATGTTTAGTTTTTCCACTCATCCGTTGATGGACTCTCGGGTTGCTTCTGCCTTTTGAATATTGTGACCCTGCTGCTGTGAAAATGGGCATACAAGTATTTCTTCATTTCCCTGCTTTTCATTCTTTTGGATATCTACCCAAAAGTGTCACTGCTGGATCAATGGTCATTCTATTTTCAGTTTTCTGAGGCATTGCCAAGTTGTTTCCTAAAGAGACTGCCCCATTTTACATCCCAATTTCTCCACGCCCTCACCAATACTTGCTGTTTTCTGTTCTTTGATAATAGCCATTTTAATGGTGTAATCTAAATTTTTTAAAGGAAGAAATGACAAAACCAGGATATTTGGTGTATAGAATAAAATATACAATTTCAAATGAAAAATCAATCTAACAAATGATTTTAACACACATAGAAGTACAATAACTGCTCTCTAAATTCCTTCAGAGATGTCAAAAGGAGGACAGGGAAAAGGAGAAGGGAAAATAGAAAGACTGGGAGAAGAAAAATTTAGTAAAACGGGGGCAAGATGAGGAGAAAAAGCAGGAAGAGCTTGGAGGGCGGCATCTGGAATAACTTCTGGAACCACGGGGCCCTGGCCCTGTGCGCCCACCTTCCCGCCGCGGGTCCTGTGAGTACATATTTGCTTAAGAGACACTGATCGCTTCCTGCACTGACAAAGCCCTGTTGCTTCCTGAGCCTCAGGCTTGTGGTTCACGCATGTTTACCCCCCTCTGACGGAGCAAAGGCACCACAGTCCTTTCTTTTCAGGGAGCCCGCCTGTGAGGGTGGGGGAGCCCGCCAGGGGCCCCTGGGCTCCGGTCCAACAGAAGCCCGCCCCTCCGCAGCTGGGCCCCTGCCCCAGGAAAGCCGGTGGCCCGGGAAGCCCTCGGTCCGCTTCCTGCCCACCGGTCACACCGCATGCTACAGATCTCTGGGAAGGGGACCCAGGTCCCTGTCCTGTGTCATTCGGAGAGGTCCCTTCTCCTCTTTGCCCCTCTCATCCCTGGACGGGGTCAGACTTCTGTGGAATTCCACGGCCAGACCCGGCGAATAGAAGGAAAGTGAACGGAGCCGGCTAAGTAGTCGGGGCAGTGCTGGCACCTCAGTGCGAGTGTCACCTTGTCACAAAGCGGGCAGGAAGCCATTGATCAACCCCGTTTCCAGACACGAAAGCCTGTGAGAACTTTCATCCCATGTGAATACGTATTTTCAAAGAAGGTGGCATGGGAGCACTTTTATTTTTGTTATTGGCGTGCCAATCTAATAACAAATTGTCATACGGGAACGCAAAATCTGTCCCTACAAACAGAGAGTGGTGGTCCTCCTAGAATCCCCTTTTCCTCTTGTGTTTTCATCCTGCAGTGACAGCCCCCCGCCTCCTGGGAAAACACCACCCCAGGATTTTATGAGGGTTTTGTCGGCTGTTGGTTACGAAAACCGCGGAATCCATTCTCAGCCCCGCCTGTGCCATCTCCTGTCCCAGCTGTGGGTCACCTGTCCCAGCTGTGGGCCTGTGGAGCTGCCTGGACAGCCGGCCCTCAGGGGACCCTCCGGGCAGGTCTCCTCACTGAGGCTGCCACCCTGTCACTTCCTGAGTTTTTATTCAGAGCCACATGACCCACAAGCCTCTGGCATGTGGAAAGGGAAACACTTGCTTTGCTCCATCAGAGAGGGTCTCGTTATCATTTTTTTAAAAGTCTCGTTATTACCATTAGATCATCTGAGCGACCAAATCACTTTAGGGATTTTGTTAGCACCTGCGGGAACATCTGGCGGGATCCTGATCTCCACCTTACAGAGCACAGTCACAGTGTCGTCGCGTTTGCGCCTCGTGGCAAACCCTCTGGAGGGTGATTGTCATTCCCGCTTGGCAGATGGGGAACCCAAGGGTGACCGAGTTACCCAAGGGACCACAGCGAGAAAGTGATACTGTGGGACCAGGACCCGCACCGTCTGACTCCCAGACCTGGGCTCCTTGCGCTTGGCCATGCTGCCCGGTCACGGGGACCCTCGCTGAAGCACTGCCTGCAGCGACGTTGGTGACCCCCTGAGTCCGTCCCCCAGGTGTGGTTATCGGGCTGAGCGCTGGGCAGGGCCTTTGACTGCAGAGACGCCTTCTCCTCAGTCACATGGGGTCCGGGGGGCGTCCCTGGGCTGGCCCCTCAGCAGGCAGCGGGTCCCACGAGCCGGAGACAGAGGAAGTGGTAGCAGGGCCCAGCCTCGTAGCGTGGGAAACCTCCGTGCCACGGGTGGCGTGTCCGGTACGGGGCCCTCTGCCGCCAGCCCGAGCGGGTGCCGGGCCGGGCCGGGGCCTCAGGCCTGGGCTCTGGTCCCAGTTCCGCCGCTGACCACTTCCGTTTGGTCTGCTTTCCAGTTGACAAAGCACGTTTCCATGAGCAGCCTCAGGCGATCCACGCGGCAGCCCTGTGGAGGTGGCCTGTCCCCTCCTTGCTCTGCCGCCCAGAGAGGCCACGCGCCTCGCCTGAGGCCCGCAGCACGCGGCCTCCGAGGCCCGGGCACCCCCGCCCCCCGCTTCTCTCAGGAGCCGCGGGCTCGGGCAGGTGTCCCTTCCGAATTTGCTTTCTCGTTGGAAAAATGAGGGGGTTGGAGCCAGAACCAGACCGATGTCTCGACCTCGCCGCCGTTGAAACACTTTTTCTTCCGCTGACTTTCCACGCTGCTCGTTCCCGCGGCCCGGCGAAGGCCCCTCTCCGGCCGAGGCCCCTGCACGGCGTGTCCCCGTGGGGGTCCGGGGGCAGCGTGGACGGGGAAGGGGCGAAGCAGCTCCGGGTGACGGCCGGCCTGTCCTTGCGCCTCCTGTCCTCGTCTCGGCTCGTGGTCAGGTTATTGACCCTTCTCGTCAGCGCACGGCTTCTGTCCCCCATGCCCACCGTCCGGCCACGCCCGCCTCTTCTGGGGCTCACAGAAGGCAGTGAGGACCAAGTTCACGGGGGCGGCGGTTCACGGAGCCACACTCACCTGAAGGTCCGTGGGGCTTTGGCGCTGGAGGCAGTATGGAAACGGAAAGGAGGGGGTCCTGGGCTGTGCCCTTCGGGGCCGTCCCCTCCGTGGCTGCCCCCTTTGTGGCTAGCCCCACCCCTGCCCGGGAAGCCATGTCCTCAGGGGTCCCCCGCACCGAGCGGGCTGGCAGGGAGCGCATGGGGGCTCCGAGGCCAGTGGACCAGCAGGTCATGGCCCTGCGTCCCCAGTGGTCACACCCTGGCCCGAGACCCCGCGGTGGGGTTTCAGCCGCACTGACAGTGACGGGGACAGGTGGGAAGTGGCAGGGGCCACGTGGCAGCAGCCTCGGGCCCCTGGCCTGACTCACGCGTGGGCCAGGGGTAGCCGGGCGGCAGGACACTCGCTGTGGGCAGCCTGGGCAGCATCCGTTCAGGAAACCCACTGTCGCGTGGCCAGCCCAGTGGGCAGACACTCTCTCCCGTCCCCCAGGAAGTGGCTGCGGTGATTCTGTGCTACAGGAGGGAAGGGAATGGCCCCCTTCAGACTCAGTTCGGCCCCCCACTTCAGAGCCCAGAAGCACGGGCTGCTGCGTCTCTCATTGTCATCGTCACGGTCATGTCCCCCTCCCCCCAATCTGGCCTCCGGGAGCAGAGGCTGCGCTGCTGGCCCTGTGGGCCTTGGCCGCTCCCAGACGAGCTCCTCCGCTAGCCGGCTGTGTGGCCGCGGGCGGTAACGGAACCTCTCTGTCCCTCTGCTCCCGTCTCTGAGATGGGAGAGTGTGACCGTCCTCCTGAGGGACTCTGAGGAGTAAATGAGGTGACCACGCCCAGGGCCAGAGGCAGTGGAGTGGGACATGCCAGCCCCTGGTCGGGACCAGCACGCTGCTGCACAGGGCAGGGGGCGCCGAGGCTGGTGGGGGGCGGAGCAGGGCGGGGGTGGCTCGTTCGAGGGTCGGGGCACAAACCCCTGTCTGGGCCGGCATTCCTCCCTGGGTGGTCTAACTTGCGGACCGGAGGCGTGAGCGTGCTAGCCGGCCATCCCGGGGTGCAGCGTGGGCTCCCCGGGTCAGAGTGGGTGGCTCAGAAGAGGCCTAAACCAGGAGCTGAGCAGGGCTCGCCCCAGGCCCCTCCGTGCCCCCTCTCCAATCCCCACCACGCTGAAGCAAAGCCAGACTGATGGGCGGGGGTGGCCTGATCAGGACAAGCCCCCCCCCGCCCCCCCCATGCTGCTCTCCCAGACACACTGGCCTTAGGGCGGGGCCCAGAGGGTTTCGTAAAGCCAGCCCCGTACTCGCGGTGCTGGGGGACCCGGGCCTGGCCCCCGAGCTGCTGCAGCTGGGTTTCCTCTGCTCCTGGCCCGGCCTGCAGGGCCCTTGTTTCTGGTGAGGGCAGGAGATGGGACAGGGGTGCGGGGCGCGAGGAAGAAGGACCCCCCCCCAGGGCACAAAGCTCTGTCTGGTGACACTCAGGGAGTGGAGGAGGCTCACTCGACC
>CM053517.1:1776218-1792946 GCA_028627145.1 Eidolon dupreanum
CCCCGCCCTTCCTCCCTCCGCGAGGGGCAGTCAGCGCAGAGCCGCCTCCGCGGACTTGCAGACCACAAAGGAAGCCGGTCCGAGGCGCCGTGATGGACGAGGTCGAAGAGCGAACCTGCCACCTGCCGGCTGGGCCACCGGCCGACGCTCATGCCGCCTCGCGCTCCGCCCTCCCGCGGTCCCGGGGGCCTCTTCCCTCCCGCCCTCCCCCAGACTGTCTACACTCGGGGGCCTCTTCCCTCCCACCCTCCCCCAGACTGTCTACACTCGGGGGCCTCTTCCCTCCCGCCCTCCCCCAGACTGCCCACACGCACGTCCAGGGCTTCGCAGTGGACTCCCCCTTGTAACTCGCTTAGGACGCTCCCCGCTCTAGGCCACCGTGACAGCATGGGGACGGGACCCCTCGCCTCAGAGCCGCTGTGCGGTGGACAGCACGGTCCCGGCAGTGAGCAGACGTTCCCTACACTGGGGCTTCGAAAAATCATTTTTTCCTTAAAATTGTCTAATGGAACACCTACACAAAAGCGACCCTTTAAAACTTCTAGTTTTCATGAAATGACTTATTAGAACATATTTTCTAACTTTGCATGTCAATCGCCATCATTTTCATTTTACCCTCAAACTATCTCTTCTTTCATCATCAATAAGATGGAGCTCATCTAAGAGCAGTCTCACAGACCATGGTGTGGGGGTTCCCCGGAGGGGAAGGGGTGGGGGCAGGGAGAGGGAGTAACGGGGTCAAATGCACAGTGACGGAAGGAGACTTGACTTTGGGTGGTGAACACAGTGCAATGCACGGATGATGTATTATAGGATTGTACACTTGAAACTTATATAATTTTATTAACCAGTGTCACCCCCAAAATTTACCAAAATTTAAAGCAAAATTAAATCAGCCCTGGTGATCGTAGCGTAACTACTTACCTCGGTCACAGTTCCGGCCAGTATGATGTGAGCGCAGAGGGGGCTCTGGGGATCAAAGCCATGTTTCCTGCAGAAGCTCGTCTGTGCCAAGGACATGGTCAGCGTAGCGTGTGGATTCTTCTGCAGAGAGAAAACGAAGACGCTCTTGTGGGAAACACGTCTCTGGAGACGTGATAAATTCCACAAGCCGCATCCGTGCCATCCCCAGAGCGCGACTGTTCTTCTGTGAAGCGAATGGTAAAGCAACCCTTTCCACTGCGGAAAACCACTATGAAGGCAGAGAACCATCCTGACCAAAAAGAGGGGAGGGGGCGGTTCGTATTTTAAATTAACTGGCTCAGTAAGAATCGTTTTAATGCTTCTTTTCTTAAACTCTTAACTGGTCCCCCATTCTTCAAGAAATTATAATTACAGCACCACCCAGACACAAGGCTGGCCTGTGGCCTTCGAAAGGGTTAGACTCCAACCTGAAACAACTCATAAACACACCGCAGTCCCTCAAATCGCTAATTACAGTTTCAGCGAGAAAGTAGCTGAGTCATGCTTCTCGAGAAAGTAGCTGAGTCATGCTTCTCGTTATCTTATGCTAGCAGAAACGGTCATGGGATTTCAAAATTCGAGAAGTTGTTCATTCCTGCTCTAGCAACAAGAATTCTTAGATTTAAAATGTGAGGCAAGCAAAACTCCTAATTCTGCTTATTTGGAAGTCAGCTTTGCAGAAGGCATTGTTGACAGACCACAGCGAAATTCACATGCTGCCATTCAGGACATTTAGTTCCTTAAACCCCAAGTGTCTCCTGGGAGGAATTTTGCCATCTCACAGTGACCCATCAAAATAGTGAGTCAGAATGAGATCCTCTTGAAATCGTTTAGACAAATATTTGCTGTCGATAAATTATTAGGCACGCACTACAGGAGACCCAGGAGAAGAGAGGGCAGGGGATTCAGATAAGGTCTCTTCTTTCTGTGACTCATAATCTGGTTCAAAAGTCAGACACAAACAAAACTTAAATAATACAAAACAGAGACACAGAAGAGGTGAAAAGACAGCACATAACTAACTGCGTGAACGGTACAATTAAGTATATTCCAAGTTCAGTGTGAGCATGGCCTGGAGTGATCCCGAAGCCGCAGGGAGCCCTTATAAGATTTTCAAAATCAGGATAGAGTGGGAGGATGGATTTCACACAGAGGGAGCCGCGAGTGCTGAAAGGCAGACCTGGGAAAGTGTAAGACAGGATGGAGGGCAGCAGGAAACCCAACTTGCTTGAAGGACAGGCTTGCTGGCTTGCTGGCGGGAGACGGGGAGGGGTATGGAGTGAAGTAAGGGTGGCTCCAGTCCGAGCTCAGCGGTCAAGGTTACAACACATAGGCTGGCACTGGCCTGTGCTTTTCAAGAACCACCTGCCTGGGGAGCTTGTCAAAATGCTGATTTCTGAGCTCCCTTCCCAGCCCAGGAAACTGCATTTTAAACAAACACCCCAGGTGGATGGTCCGCTGCAGACGTCATGAGGGTTTCTGCACAGAAAGCAATGCTGAGCGGTGCTTTGTTCACGTCAGTCTAATGGCCAGAGTGGACAGGAGCAGACAGAGGTCAGAGGAGGAGGAAGAGCAAAAATTATAAACCAACCCCCACTGGGTAATGGATGGACTCAGAGTCAGGCTACTTCTGCTTCTGCTTCGTTCAGCCACGCCTTTCACTCCCTCTTGGAAACCTGACATCCTGGGCGGGGTCCTTAGCATTGTCTCTTCCTAGGTTAGTAAAAGACCTATGCTAGAGCCCTACCTGACCACAGGTGAGTCCCTGCGCCTCTGAGCGTTAGTTTCCTATCCCTACAAATGGAGATGATGATGTCATCACAAGTTTAAATATGCCATGTACTGCGGTGGTTCTCAATCACCTCTCCCCATGAGAAGCATCAGGAGGGTTTTTTTTGTGTGGGGGGAGGGTGGTTAATAAAATGTTATAATAAAACATCGTGGCATTACATTTCAAAAAGTCTTCTTAGGTGACAGTATTTGCAGCCAAGGTTAATGATGGAACAGAACGAGCCTGCTTCCAGCAAACGCCTCAGGGCGTGGAGTGGGCTGGGGGTGAGAAGTCGTGAACAGGGCAAGCGGCAGAGCGCCTTGGCCGAAGGAAGCGGCTGCCCTTGATATCGCTAGATCTCCCAGTCTTTCAAGAGGTTACAAATGTCAATTTTTAAATGTTGGCAACTAACTCAAATTTATTTTCAAAAACAACACAGAACTCTGTGCGGGCCAAAGAAAACTGGTGGACGGAACATATTCGGTTCGTGGGGCACCGCTCACGTGACCCATGTTTTGAGAGCAGATGGACGTGGTGTGACATTCCAGTTTGGCCCCTGGTTTCGGGAAACTTATTTAACCTGATAAGACTCCAATTCTTCATGCACAGGAGGAGGACAAAGGAGTAGTAAAAAGACAGGAAGAAGGAAAAGTGATGATCTGCCTGGCGTGTGGTAGGTGCTTCACCAAATACCAGTTTCTTTCGTCTCATTTTTAACAACATTGTACCTTCCCAGTTAACCTCAAATCTGGGACCTTTGTCAAAAAGACCCGCCACCAAGTCGAGCTTCAATTCTGGACTTCGTGTGGCTCCAGCCACCCAAGGTATGTCTATGACACCTGTCTTAGGACAGCAAGGGTCCACCAGGGTTGTAAACGGTGGCCCTGCCCCCAAAGGCTGGCAAGGACAGGAGGAGATGGGTTTCCAACCTGTCCCGCCTCCCACCCAGGAAGCCTTGAGGATTGCAACAATCTAATCCTCCACGACCTCGGATGTCAGCTTCTTGGTGCAGAGGGAGAAATTCCTAATTCAGAAGGAGGAGTAAGAGAGGGAAAGCCAGAAGCCCTACCTATAGGAAGCGCTTAACTACCCGACAATCTCCACGCCCTCTAAAACTCTGAACAAAAAGAGCCCAGTTTATGAGACATCGTGGCCCAAGATGCCTCGGAGAAGATGGCAAAGAATTCCCCCGAGCGCGTCGCCCCATGGCGGGGGCGCGTGCGAAATTCCTGGGTGGCGTTCAGCGGCCCGCCCGGCCAGCGCGGGGACGCTCGGGCAGGTGTGAGCCCGCTGTCGCTCCTGCGCGGGATGCGGGCGACAGCGGACAGGCTGGCCCGCGGCCCGGTGCCCGCATGCTCACCTGCAGGTTGCCCACCGACTGCTGCAAGGGGCTCAGGTAGAAGTAGGGCACGCCGCTGCCCGCGCCCGGGGGCCCGTCGCTGAGCGACAGGACGTCGGCGAAGGGCTGACCGCGCACCGCCTCCTGCGTGGACGTGGTGGCCAGCGCGCCCCAGTCGCAGACGTGCGTCACGAAGCGGGCCACGCGCGCCGCGTCCTCGCGCGGTGGCAGCGGCGGCAGCAGCGCGGCGGCGTCCCAGTCCCCGTGGTCCTTGCCGCCGCGACCCCGCGCCGGCGCCAGCAGCAGCGCCAGCAGCGCCAGCAGGGCGGCGAGCAGCGCGCGCGCGGACGCGCTGGCAGGCCCGGCCATGGCGGCGACTCCGGCGACAGTCCCGGCGCCGCGACCTCCAGCGGCGCTGAGTTCGCAGAGCCTGGGCCCCGCCCACCGCGGGGTGGGCCCCGCCCCTTACGAGAGGGGCCAATCGGAGCGCGGAACGGAGGGGGCGGGCCCTCGTCGCCTCGCAACCTGCGGGGCGGGTCTGGCCACCTGCTGCAGCTCCACCCCGCGGCTCTGGAAGGATTGCGAAACCGACCCAAGTAGGATGTTGTTTTGTTTGACGGATGGAAAAATGGAGGCTTGGAGAAACTAAGCAACTTGCCTAAGTCATCCCACTGGGAAAGGACCAGACTCTTCACACGCACACACGCGCGCGCACACACACACGCACACCTTCGCCTTTGGATGCGGTATCTGGCCACGCAGAGCCAGGGCTGCACATTATCCACACGCTCCCTTTTCGGTTTACTTCACTGTCTGCACCAAGGAGCAGCAAGAGCCCCTACAGTAATGGACGGAGCCCCAAAGTTTAGGACCTATAAAGTACACCTGGCTCTGGACTCCACCAGACAGGGTCGCTGAGGGCTTGTTAGTCTACAGTGTTCCACGCACGAACTTGAACTCATCGAAACCGTTTTCCGACCTGTTAGGTCGTCAGGCTTGGGTTAGGGATTTTGTAGATTTGCTGCCCTAACCGACCCTCCTCACCCCAGCTGAGCAGCGTTTCCTAGAAGGGTCCCTTCCCTTCCCTCAGGTGTGCCTCCTCACTCCCGTGGGCTGGGGACAGGTAAACAAGCTCATATCACCTGACCTACATTCTTGAAAGTGTAAACTTCGGTCACATGTCCTTGGAGTGCATCCTAATCTTTTCCGTCTGGCCTCAAACCCCCACCTTAGTTGTCCTCGTGAATGTGGCAATCGGTACTGGCACAGCAGTTTGTCAACCTGTAGATCTGGCTCCGGCGACACCTGGCCCTCAATCACTCTTTCATCCAGAGGTGAAGTCATTCCATTCAGCAGCTGGGGCCGGGTGAGCAGGTGTGGGTGACAGATGTGTGAGCCAAAGTCTCTACCTTCTGTCCCAAACTCAGCTCCCTGTCTATATTCAGCCACGATTCTCCTGCCGCTCAGTCAGAAGTTGCGTGTGGAAACAAGACTCTTCACTCTGAATAGGTCCCAGGCTCCTCCTCCAGTGGCCAAAGGATGTCACACACAAGGCTTTCCCATGCAGGCAACTGAACCATCCTTCGTCCAAGCTGCTGTTCTTTTTAAGAGCTGGATTTGGAAGCGCTTCCAGCTAGATGGAAAATTATGTGGGAGAAACTTAAGAAGAGGAAAATCAGGTTTATTGTTTTCAAAACAAATACTTAATCTAAACAATCTGAGTGCCTGCCAATGACGATAGTCCATCCCACACCTGCTAATGAAAGATCCCATCCATAATTTCCAAGCTGGAGTTCCAGCCTCGGCCCTGCCTCTGTCAAGTCATGTGGCCGTGGAACTTTCTTCTCACCTTTTGGGGCCTTGGTGTTCTCATCTAAACAGAGGAGTTGGATTGCATGACATCTGACATCTCTCTGGCCCTGTATTCTACATTTCTATTAACATGCAAAATATGGGCCTTTTGGAAGTTTCAGAATGTGAATAATTTTTTTTTTCAGGAGGATGAAAACCATTTTTTGTTGTTTATTGCTATAGCACTTATGGCTAGTATACAGATCACAACCGGCCTATTGTCACAACGCCACCACACCAAGTGCTTGGGACTTGGTCTCATGCATCGGAGCATGACAGTGTGGCCTACAAACCCTCTAGCTTGAAGCACCCACCTCAGGGTCTGTGTTGGCCCTGGCTGTTCCCCATGCCCCAAATGCTCTTCCCTCAGCTACGGCATGGCCACCTTGCTCTCGTCCGATCTCCACTCAGGTGTCACTCCTCAGAGGTGCTTCCTGAACCACTCTTTCTAAGAGGCCCCCCTCGGTTACTCTCCACGGACAACCCTGCCTGTGTCTGTCACAGCACTTGTCATTACTGCCCAGCGGGCCTGTGGCAATTGGGGATCAGTTCAGACTGTTCAAATATAGACAGAAAGTCTGGGTGAGAAGCAGCAGGGCCTGCATGGCTGATCCAGGCACTTCTGGCTAAGGGGTGTCCCCAATTCTCCAATGAAGAGGGTTTGCTAATTGAGAGCCAAGGCACCCCATTGTTCATCTTGAGTGTCCTCATTCAGTCGTCACTTCTTATTGATGATTTTATAAGGCTCTTGTGCAAAGAATTTCATCAGCTATTTATTAAGTCAGGCAGTCATTCGATAAATATTTATCGAGTGCCTGCTCTGTGCATTGGGAATCTGGAACAGACATGGACAAGACGGACAGCATTCCGGCTCTCCTGGAGGTCATATTCTGGTGGGGGCGAGAATTAACAAGTAACTAACTAAATAAATAATATTACACTGTGTGATGTTAGGGTAGGTGGAGCAGAGCAAATGGGGGCACGTGGACTAGGCCTGGTATCGTTACTACACCCCACTGGCCACTGTCTCCCCCTTCTGCTAGAACCCCTCTGCCGGGGACCACCCCCAGACACCCCTGCCCTTGCAAAGGCGTACCACTCCTGCTGACCCCTTCGGATGCATCTGCGGGGGGCCACTGTGGCAGACCCACTACCCCTGGCTGGGGGTGTCTGCCATCTTCTGTGACACTGGGGCCCCACATGCTGTGGCAGAGTTGGAAAAATCTTGCTGTAACGAGGGAGAGGACGCTGGAGGCACAGAGCCAATGTCTGCGCAGATGCACTCAGGGCAGCTGGTGCCCGGCACCGCCGGCGGTCCCAGCGTACGTACTCTCTCTGGGACCAGGACAGTCACCGGCGACCTGTGCAAAGTCCTTGGTCATGTTTTTGTGACACTCAGGGGAGATTTGTCAGGTCTCAGTGTCAGAAAGCACAGTACTACCGAAAACAACTGGTTGGTTGTCACCGAACGAATATGACAAATACAATCTAATAACTATCTTTTTCTCTTTGCCTTGGTTTCTGAGAGATTTTCCAATGAAATATCACATGACCTGCTTAGAGCAAAGGTACAGGACCTTTTTATTATTGTGGATTTGTTCCTTAATCATATCCCCCAAATGCATATTGTGTCATTTTCATTGGATGTTTTAATAAACGATTGCAAATCCTTTGTGGAAAGAGCAGGAATGGATGGGTGGAGGCCAACGCAGACCTTCTGATTTTCCAGATTACATGAATGTGTCTCTCTTTGCATACCCTCCCCCATCCCCAATACACACTCAAAAGAGAAGAGGTCTGTTTAAAACTCCCATAAAAAAGAGAAATAAAAACACTATGCTTTATAAGTACATACAACTATTTCTCAGAGCAGATAGGGAGAGTAGAGAGGGGAAGGGAGGAAAAGCAAATGAAGGGAAACTAAGAAAAAGAGAAAGGAAATGAAAAAGAAAGTATAAAGGAAGAAAAGAAACAGGGGCAGAATGAAGGTGATTTTCGGAATGAAACAACACAAGGTTTGGGTTTTCCAGGCTGGTGTGTGACATCGGACCTGTGACAATACCCCTCAGCCAGGGAGCATTTCCAAGTGTCTTCCCTACTTTCTCTTCTGCTGCTTTGAGCACCCAGGAATTGTCCTGTGGATGGAGTCCTGCAAGTGTAGTCACTTTTCCATCATTTCTCCCCAGCCATTTCAAAGACACAGGAAGGAAAAACAAAACGACTAAAACTGAAGCGTTGCCGGAGTTCGAGGTTTAAAACGCGTCCTTCTCCGGAGCCGGGCTGCGTGTCTGAGTCCTGACACACGGGGGCGCCGTTTCTGCGGTCCATCGTCAGGGTCCAGACCTGCGCGCTGAAAACCAGGTCTGCGGACCGGGAAGCGCGAAGAGGAACCGGGTTCGATCCGCTCCGTGTTCCAGGCCCGCCGCTGTTCTGGAGTGGGTGGGACAGGGGCATGGCCATGGGGGTCAGAGCCCGCCAGCTGGCCTCCCGGCCTCGGGCTGCCGCTGGGCGCAGCCTCCTTGAGATCAGGCTGTGCCTCATCATTTACCTACGCGGGGCAGAGTCAGCGAATGACACGCCCGCCTTAGCGTCTGACCTTGGGTCTGAGATGTCTGACTTGGAGCAGGCGCCTTAAGCCTGGTCTGAGATGGAAGTGTGCAGACGGAGTGATGGTCCAGCTGAAGCGTCTACACAGCACGCGACATCGTAGGGGTGGACTCCGCACTCTGTGTCGCTTGGCAGTGCTGCCATCTACTGGTGCCCGACTCGTGTGGAAGTGACTGAATGACCGGGCTGCGCGGAATGGAAGAGGTTTTACTGGACGCAGGACGCTGACACACTCAGGCTGCTTCCGTGGGGTGTCGGCCGGCTGAGCCACCTCGGGCGGAGCAGCCGGTTGGTCTGGAGTGGCTGCTCCCCCCCATAGCTGTCACTCATGCTCCTCAGACAGGCGAGAAGGCGGAGGTCAGAGCAAAGGGGGTACGCCCGAGGCTCCAGGGCTGCGGAGCCCCCCCGGGTCTCCTGAGTGCTGGCATGCAGCTTGACCCTCCGGGACTCACACAAGGGGCTGGGAGCCAACGGGTGGGAGGAGAAGGACCTTAGCAGATGGATCCCAGAAAATAAACAGTCTCTTGGTTGGGTTTGACAAGGCTGTGAGGGGCGCCCTTCCCAGCAGTGACACCCCCCAACCCAGCGTGGAAAGCCAGAACCACCAAAGAGCCTCTCGCCTGCCCAGGGCCACCGTGGTTGGCCTCTGTTCCGAGGGGATCCGCAAGGAGAACTCTCACTTCCCCAAATACGCCTCTTCCGGTGTCACAAGGAGCGTTGGGTCACCTCCTTCCTTTGTGCAATGTCATCAAAAGCACAGTTTCTGCCTCTGCTCCTTGTCTTTCCTGTCCCCACTTGCCTTGCCTTTTCTGGGGCCCAGTCCCCAGCACGCGGTCCGGCCCCAGCCCTGGCTGGTGCTCTGTCTGCAGCTTCCTGACCCTGGCTTCCCGACCGGAGCAGACGAGCAGACGACAGAAGCCCCGCACCCCCACCCCGAGCCTGCGGCCACTCCCTTTCCCTCCGCAGCAGGGCTGTCTTGGGGGGCCCGCCCTCTGCTTCCATCTGCCAGCAGGAAGCAATAAAAGGCACTTCTCCACGTGCCTGCTGGAGCCATACTTTCCAAGTTCAAAAGCAGCGCTCATTACCCAACAGGGCACGTGCCTCTCTAAGGACTTTCGGACAAAAGGCGTGAAACCGGGTCGTGCCGGGAGGGATGGGTGCCAGGCACACTCCTCACGGGGCAGTCCAGTCTCCCCTCTGGGGAGCGCCTGCCGCCAGCGCCATCGCATTTGCCACAGGAACGTGGCTCGGACACCAGCCACAGATCATCGGTCACCTCCTCCCCAGGTTCCCCCAGGAAGCCAGCGCGAGCCTCTGTGTCCAGGACACCTCCTTCTGTGACCTCTTGTTCTTGTTCTAACCGCACAGAGACCCTTGGAACGCAGCTATGAGCCTTTTAAAAACATCAATCCGACAGCTTAAGATTATCTGGCAAATACTCTGATGTTGCCCATGCCAGGCACTGTGCTGCCAGAGAGAACCCGATGAAAAGCACCCCTCGCTCTGACCCTTCTAAGCCCCTGCCGTGGGCGTCCGGTCATGCTAGTGCTCAGGAGAGGGTCCAGTGGCCTGGAACACACGGTGTCTACCCTTTCCCACTCAACTACACCAGAAATAATCCTGGCACCACGGAGAGCCGGACTTGGCGTCAGAGATCTTGGGTTCACGCCGTGCCTCGTCCCTTTGACGGTACCGAGCAAGCTCATCTCTCAACTTCCTGCTCCTCATTCTATCCATAAGGAAGTCATCCTAGCCGCCGAGGAGGGGTAAATGCTGGCGGTTGTTTATAATAGATGCCGAGATTTCCTTCCTTCCTTCCTTCCTTTCTTCCTTAAGGAGCTTAGAGGCTGATAGTTAGGGACAGTTTCTGCTGTAACTAATAAACACTGCCACTCACATTCAACCAGGGTGCAAAGTGTGCCAAGCCTACCTCTGTGGTTTGCTGCATGCAGGGTGGGGCAGATGGCTCTGACTGGCATCGCTGGGGGCTGCTGCCCAGCTTCCTTCCTGCTGGTTCTTCCTGGGCTCCGCCCAAATCACTTTGCAAGGAGTAAGTTTCAAGCCTTCATCGGCCACATGTGGTTAGAGCCGGTGGACGGGTCACCAGTGCCCCCCCCGCCCCCCAGCAATGAGCGCCCAGGTGCCTGCGCAGAGGTGTTTGGTCACAGCAGGTGGGCTGACCAAGGGAAGTGATAGGACTCACTAAAGCATTCCCCTGCGAGTGGAAATACAATACAGAGAAATTTCGGGTATGTGGTTTTTACCCTAAACCAAGCTGGGGAGTGGGAATCGAATGCTCATAATCTAAAAAACAAAACAGCAACTGAAACCCGCTTCTGGCTGCCGTGAGGCCGCGACGCTTCCCTGTCCACGGGAGTCTGTGGCCTCCTGAGGCTCTCCAAAGCACGAGCTTGTTGGGCCTCCCAGCGTCCCAGCTTGGCAGGCAGACTCTCGTCGTGCGGATCCGGGAAGTTACACAACGTGCCAACATCACACCTGAGTGGCAGAGCTGTGGCTCTCAGCCAGGTAAGCCGACTCTAAATCCAGACTGCTTAAAGGAAACATAAGTGGCCTATCAAATTCATGCAGGATTTTCCCCCTAAGTATTGTGGAAGTGGCTATCTGTTCTCTTCAATACCTAGCAACTCAGCTAAAGATTACGTTTCCCAGCCTCTCTCGCAGCCTTAGTTGTCCGTGCGATGATGTCTGGGCCAGAAAACGACATAAGTAGAAGGGTACGCACACTCCTCCAGGTCAGTTCAAGCACAGGCGCGTGCTTTGTTCCTTCCTGACGCAGGGATACAGAGCGTGATGGTAGGAGCTCAGGGAGCCATTTTGGGGCACACCACCTCTGAACTGCTCCCCCAGAATTTTATGTGAGAGGGAAATAAACTTAAATAGAAATTAGAAATTACTGTATTTCAGGTCTCTTTGTTTAAAAAAAGCCTAACGTTTGCTGTGACTAACGTGGGTGTACGTATCTCATAATAGTCATGGGGGAAGAAGGCCGTGAGGACGATAAAAAAGACAGGTGGAAGTGACGCAGAGTAGGCGTCGACGTGTTACCTGGAGGCTCTCCCTGATGCAAGTCCCCCGAGTCATAGTCACCAGGTTGGACCTCTCTCTTCTGCACCTGGAACGTGCCCCCCAAATCTTATCGCACCGAAGTTGAAGCAGCGATGGCACTCACCCACATAAGGCCTTGCCTCCTTGAGCACCCCTTCCCTTCTCGTTTCCCCAAGGCTCTGCTTGCTTCCTGCCCTGTCCCCCCACCCCCCAGTGCCTGAGGACTGTGCACCCCACCCCACCCCACTCGCCAGGCACACACTGTAAAAGCAGCCCCACCCCTTGGCCACTCAAATGGGGCTTCAGTCTGGGGCTTCAGCAATCCACCTCCTGGCCTAGTCCGCGTGCAGCGCGGGGGGCGTCTGCCTCTCCCCACGGCACTTCGCAGCCCAGCAGCTTGTGACTGGTAATCTCTGAAGCTCCACCTGGCGAGCTGCCTTGAAAGTGAAGCCGATTCACTCTTTAAGGGCCCCCCGAAAGCGGCTGCGAGACTGGCCTGCGCTCGCTGCTACCGAGCAATCCTCCCCGAAGCCCGGTTAACATAAAGTGCTCTCTTGGTGCCAAATCCGCATTTTAGGTATTTTCACTGTTGGTCGCAGGCCCGGCCTTCGCAGGAAACCCAGGGGAGTGGCACCGATGGAAGTCACTTACGGTTTGTACTTTTATTTGTTTTCCTTTTTTAGTTTTAATTGTGGTTTTAAAAAAAAAAGACACACGCATATTATAAAATTTGCCCTCTTAACCGTTTTTAGGTGTACCGCTCAGTAGTGCTAATTATGTTCACCTGGCTGTGTAACAGATTTCTGCCGTTTCCATCTTGCGAAACAAACTTTATACCCGTTGAATAACAGCTCTCCGTTTTCCCCTCCCCCTCAGCCCCCCGTGACCATGAGTCTGCTTCCTGTTTCTATGAATTTAACTACTCTAGATATTTCATATAAATGAAATCCCATGGTGTTCGTCCTTCCACGACTGGCTTATTTCACTCAGCGTAATGTCCTCAAGGTCCATCCAGGCAGCATGTGACAGGATCTCCTTCTTGAAGGCTGAATAATATTCCATTGTGTCCATCTACCACACCTTCTTTATCCATCCATTTGTCAATAGACATGGGGCTGCTTTATTCCAGGAGTTTTATAGCTTTAAGGCCTATGTTTAGGTCTATAATCCATTCGGAGTTAATGTTTGCACATGTAGCGGGTAAGGCTCTAACTTCAGTCTTCTGCAGATGAATGTCCAGTCTCCAAACGCTGGTGAAGAGATCGTCCTTCCCCTGTGGTGGGGTCTTGGAACCCTGCTGGCGACCATTTGACCACATACACAAAGGTTGATCTCTGGGCTCAGTTCTCTTCCGTTGGTCTGTGTGTCTGTCTTGACGCCGGGACCTCACTGTTCTGATTACTGGAGCTTTGTGATATGTTTTGAATCCAGGAAGTGTGAGGCCTCCGACTTGGTTCTTCTTTCTCAAAATTTTTTGGCAGTGTGGGGACCCATGAGATTCCACTTTAGATTTTTTTTTCTATTTCTGAAAAAAAAAATGTCATTGGGATTTTAAGAGAAATTACATCGAATCTGTAGATCGCTTTGGGTATTGTAAACATTTAAAGAATTTTAAGTCTTCCAACGCACGAACACATAACATTTTCCCATTTTTTGTGTCTTCTTTAGTTTCCTTCAGCAACGTTTTGTAGTTTTCAGTGTACAGGTTAAGTTTACTCCTAACTTGAAAATATTTCATTCTTTTTGACGCTATTGTAAATGACATTGTCTTAATTTCCATCTTGGGTTGTACTCTGTTAGTATACAGAAAGGCAGCCGATTTTTTGTGGGTTGACTTTTTTTATCCTGCAACTTTGCCGAATCTGTTTATTAGTTCTAACCGTTCTCTTTTGTGTGGGGGATCTTTTTATGGTTTCCTACATATAAGATTGTGTCATCTGCAAACAAAAATAATTCGACTCCTTCTTTTCCAATTTGGATGTCTTTTATTCCTTTTTCTGGCTTCGTTCCTCTGGCTAGAACTTCCAGCATGATGCTGAAAACGAGAGACAAGAGAGGGCAAACAAGTCTACTTTCTGGGAAAAGCTTTAAGTTTTTCATCGTTGGGTATGATGTTCACGACGGGCTTTATGTAGTTTGTGTTTTAAAATATAGGATTCTTGGACTAATTTTGAAATATGACATTTGGCCAGAGACCAGCAGGCATTTGAAATGATGGTCCAGCCGACCAACTGGCAACAGAAGATGCGTGTACGGATTTTCCAGACGTGGTTTCATGAAGACGCATGAAACCATACATGTCTCGTGAGCTGCGCTCGCTCAGACTTAGGTTTCAAGGGCAGAGATTGACAGAGAACATCTGAGCCGTGTGACTGTAAGGCATTTGCCTCAGACGGTCCTTTAAAACCAACCCGAGAGTTTATACATTGAGTCCAACAGACTGGCTACTCTAACGAGTGGGAGACACTCTGCTTGTGTGTGCGGAGGCCAAGGGACTTGGAGAGGGACAGCTGCCACTTTCCCTCTAGCCATATGGTGGCTTTAGAGACTGGGGGTCTCTAAGTTGCGAGATCTTTTCCCTCTAGGCTTGAATTAGAGGCAGTAGAAGGAAGAGCATCCCGGACAGAACAAAGCAGCGCCCAGTGAGGCCGGGAACAATGTGCTGTGAGTAAGGAAACACACCTTTAGCCAGTAAGTGCTGTGAGTTGCAGCTACAAGAGATTAAGAGAAGTCACCCTGAGTACCAAGTTGCACTTGGGGGCTGTGTCTCGGTTCTTTCCGTGGTAAGCTGACTTGGGAGAGGAGGGAGAGAAGCCCCCATTCATGCATCTACCAACTGCTTCCTGAGTGAGAATAAGTGTGCAAAAGGCATCTGCGGAGCAAGCAGAGCACTGGGGCGGGAAGGCAAGCTGACACATGGCTGCGTCCTGAGCTGGAGGTAAGCACCAGGGAGGGGTGAAGAGGGTCGGCAGCGGGCGATGCGCACGGTTCAGAACTGACAGTCTCTCCTCAGCAACGACCCCTGAGCAAACGGTCACCATCCTTAGCTCATCAGCAGCCAGCATGACAGCCCTTAAAGTGCTTTCTTAGCATCTCCCCTCCTTCTTACCAACCCTGGTTCTCCTTCTGGTCTGCTGGCCTTATGGTGACCGCGACATGGTGGGGACGAGGGTATGAGAGAAAGCACCAGGCAGACAGACAGACAGACCCAAGATACAGCCAGAGAGATAATTCACGAAGCCTGAAACACAGCTGCAGAATTAAAACAAAAATGTCAAGGGAACAGAGTGTTCCAGCTGGCTTGACTTCCTGTTGATAAGTCTCTGGGGACGTGGGGTGAGTTCTGGAGTTCTAGAATTGGGAGGGCAGGGGGCTTGGTTGGGTAGGGGGGGGCGCCTTTGCAGGCATGGTCACTCAGGAGGTGGGCTCCCATCTGCAAGGCTGTTGACACTCACTTCCTGAGGCTGCCCACGGCCAGGGGCAGCTTTCAGTCACTGATGTACCCAGCCTACAGAAAAACAGGATGTCGCGTTCAGATTCCACTCGCTGTAAGATGCAAATTCCTTCGCCGGCCCGCCCCCGCCGCCCACATCATTCCCACCCGCACCCCCACCCCGCAGAGCCGCCTTTATCTCCCTGTGTGACCTCCGTGGGGGCTGTCCGCGTCCTTTGCTCCATCGCAGGTTGGGCTAAGCAAGGTCAAATCTAGCGCTCACCACATTTCATTACGCTTTTAGATTTATGGCCGTTTTGATTAGGAGCTCCTAACCGCATCCCTGGGCGAGCGATGAGAACAACCATCAAATAAGGAAACGAGAACGGTGAAACGACTTTGCCCTCCAGAAAGCACGTGTGGCAGGTCCTGGAGTCCCCAGGCCTCAGCGGGGCCCCTCGGCTTGCAGGGGCTCCGCAGCTACGTGGCCGTCTTGTCTCTTTCCCGCTCATTCTCGCCCCATTTCCTCCTCTTCATTGCTGCTTAAAATCCTCACTGTGTGGAGGATAAAGTTTCCTCTTCTGTCTCATTGGCCCCCTAAACCAGTCTTGGGAAGGGGAATAGCATCCCTGCAGTTGGCTTAGACTATTCTGGACTTACTGCTTTACCCAAGCTAAAAAAAAAAACGAAAAACAAAAACGCTGACACCGGGTCTGGACCTCAGCCCCTCTTGGTCTGGGGTGAGGCCCGGACGTAGGCATTTTTTTCAGAGCTCCCCAAGTCCTTTTAATTTACAGTGGAGTTGAGACACGCTCAGGTGCTCTGCACAATATACTTTTTAGGTGTGAAAAGGTTTGAATTTCCTTGTAGGTATGTCTAATTTCACTCTTAACCTGGGATGTGCCTCAGAAACAGAAGGGTGTCTCTGGGCCAACCCCTTTGGTTTTTTCATTAATAAATACTATTCCTTGTCCTCGGCGACAGACCAGCATTTTCCACCACCAGCTCCCCCCACCTCCAGCCCCATCCTGGGGACCCGAGTGGCCTTGTCTCAGCATAGACACCCAGCACCTTCCCCAGTGCCCCCAGCCGTATTTATCAGCATATCCAGCTGGCCCTTCCGCTTTCCCTTCCTTTCCCTTCCTTCCTTCCTTCCCTCCTTCTTTCCTAATTACACTTCTCTAAAATTATGAAAACACACGTTTACTGCAACCACTGAAACAACACAAAGATATTTGCACGAAGAGAGATCTGAGTAATCTTCCCCTTCTTGTCTGTATCTTCCATCACCCCAGAAACCGGGCTCCCTCTCTGTTCCTCTCCAATGCCAGTGTCCCCAGGCCCCTGGCCCACCCTGTGGCTCTCTAGGGGTGGGAGTCTAGTGGGGAGGAACAGGCAGTGAAGGGTCTGGGTAGCGAGGTCAGCCTGCAATCAAAGAAATGGGGGTGCTCGATTCTTCCTCCATCACTTTTTTTCTTAATCTTTTAGTTTGAAATAATTTTAAACTTTGAGAAAATTTGCAAGATTAGTACAAAGAATCCCCGCTCACCCCCCACCCTCATATCCTATCCTTCACCTAGGATTCCTTACAGGTTTACCAACTGCCCTAACAATTTCTTTTTTCCCCGGCTTGATCGAGGTATAGCTGACAGATAAGACTGGAGGATGCTCACAGCGTACACCGTGATGACTTGAAAT
>CM053517.1:1793446-1839201 GCA_028627145.1 Eidolon dupreanum
GTGGGAACGCAGCCACCGGGCACCCTGAACCTTCTCTACCCTGTCGCTGTCCCGTGATAGTGCCGAGGACACACGTAGGCTGGAGCCAGGGCTGGTTATCAGCAGAACAGAAATTCCCCTCTTCCTGGCAAGTGACCCCTGAGCTGAGATCAGCCCCCTCCCTCTCTCCTCTCCTCCCCTGTGACTGTCGCCGGAAGTCAGGCTTGGGGACAGAGTGCTCTGTCCTCGGTGGAGAGAAGGGCCAGAGCTCAGGACCGATCACAGCTGGGTACTGCCTTCTGGGACATTCCAGAAACTCCACCTAGCAGTGAGGTCAAGTGTGCAGCGACAGGTGAGGCCCGAGGGAGCAAGCCGCAGGAAGGACATGATGGGCGGGCTTGAGCCTGCCAGCTGGGGACGGAGGGGACATCCCGCGGCCTGGAGCGACGGGGGAGAGGAGCCCAGGGGACGGCCTCGTCTCTCACAGGGTGTCATTAGGGAGCGGAGGCCGGGAGGGAGGCACTGCCACCTGATCATAATGCCGGGGCCGTAGCACTCTGAGGGTGGCCAGGGAGCGGGCGAGCTCACGTCCGAAGCCTGCTGGTCGTGAAGGCCGGGGCCTCGGCCACTTGTGGTCCCAGGAGGGGGTCCGGGCAGGCCTCTAAACCAAGTTTTCATCCCCATGTCACCTCTGACATGGAACGAGGTGTCAACCGCCAAAATGTAAATCAGTGGGAAAGTAAAGTTTACGAAAATAAGGTTCATGAAAATAAGATTTAGTTGACATGAAGTTTCGAAGCACACATCCCTTGAGCAAAGTGGGGCATCTGAGACGTTGCTACTGAACTTCTGACGAAGTCAGCTGGGCCCAGGTGAGCCCCGATCCCCAGATTCACACGCCTCCCGGGAGGAAATGAACTTCAGGCGGCCCCGCTGGGCCCGACACGTAGGAAGCACAGGACGCTGGCCGCACGGTGTTTCCAGTGCTGGCCGGCTTCGTAGGGACAGAGAGGGCCGCGCTGGGGGAGGGAGGAGGCTGGTCACCAGCCGGCTGTCCAACCCGCACACCCGGAGGTCCCTGTGCCTGGGCCAGGCCACCGGCAGGCCCCCAAGCCCTCTTCTCTGTCGGCTTCACCTCTATCAAAGTATAATTTCCAAAATTCTAGAACATGACTCGTATACAAAATAGAGATAGATTTTACTCAACTTGTCGATTTACAAGGAAACCTGTCAGATGGTAAAGCTCATTCGAAGAACACTGAAGAACCGGTTACTTACAGACAAGTTTTAAAAAGGAGCGTTAGGATGACTCCACACCGCTGACTGTTTACAGGGCGATTGAATCATAGTCCAGCCTTCTCACCGGCTGGGCAGCACCCGCCTGTCCGTGAGGCGGAAACCCGTGGCTTGCCTGGCACCTTCACGCCCGCTGGGCTGCAGGCCCTCATCGGTGGCCGCAGCTCCGTGTCCCCCGGGAGGTCCGGCGCCCCTCGGGTGCCCGTGACGCTGGGCTTCGGACTGTCTCCGAAAGAACCCGCAGTCCTCTCGGCCCTTCTCACGGGTTCGGGGTAATTCTCCCGAATGCCTTCTCGCAGGTGCGGACCAGGGGCTCCATCAAAAGGCGGCCGCCCTCCCGGAGATTCCGAAGGTCCCAGTCAGACTGCGGGGAGCTGGGTGACTTCCGAGCCGCGGGGTCTCCCCAGGAGAACGGGGCCCAGGAAGAAGATGGGGACGAGGTGTTCCCCCCCAAGGGCAAGGGGGCAGCGGGGAAGGAAGGAAGGAGGAGCCCCAGGCCCTGCAAGGAGCACCCCCTGAGGAGGACGGCCAGCTGGACGGAGAAGCCGGAGGAGAAGGGCCCGGCCGGGGAGGGGGCCACACCGGACGGCCGAGGGGAGGCCGGCGAGCTGCCCGCTGCCCCGGGCTCGGAGGCCGAGGACGGGAGCCCCTCGGGGGAGACCCCAGCCAGGGAGCAGGTGGAGGAGCCCACTGCGGTGCAGGAGGACGGGGTAAAGAGCCAAGACCAGAAGCCGCTGGAGGAGGGGGCTGTGCCGCAGGGAACCCCGCAGAGTCCCCCCAGAGGGCCGGAGGGGAAAGGCCAGGAAAAACAGGAGGAAGAGGCCGCTCCGGAGCCAGGCCACAGCCCCACGACCGGCCAGGCCCAGCCGGAGACCAGCGGCGAGGTCCCCGAGACAGAGGTAGGTGGCCCTGCTTGCTCATCCAGGGACCAGGGAGGGCAGGGCCAGGGCCGGGCCCTTCGTCACATGCCACATTCCTTACGGCCCCATCGCAGGCCCAGGAATGAGACGGGCTGTCACTGATGGGGAGGGGACAGGAGGACAGATAGGAAGCATGTGTCATGCTCTCTTGGGGTCTGGGGCACTTGCGGGTGTGGGCGGGGTGAGCTGGACTGGGCACCGCTCTGTGACCGAGGTCCTGCTCCCCGTGACACCAGCCACTTCGGTGCCTCCACCTGAGTAACAGGAAGACCAGCCGCCTTCCTCATCCTCTCGGAGTGTCCGTCCCCTCCTCCCCGAGCCCGAGGACAGGCCCCTTCTCCCCGACGCGACGCCCCGTGCCAGGCTCCGGCTGCCCCGTGCTGCGTGCCCAGGGCAGCCGTGAGCGTGCGTGCCCGCGTTGTCACTGAGGTCGTCCGGCTGCACGTCCGGCTCCTGCTTCCTGCCTGCAGACACGCCGGGTGTCTCCAGCCCTCAAGAAAAGCCCCTCCACCCTGCCCCCCTCACGCACACACCCCCCGTGCCCTCTGTCCCCTGTCCTTTGTTCCCCCGGTGACCTCGCTCTTATCAATGATGTTGAAAGAAACAAGTGCCCTCCCAGCCACCAAAGACTGGTCACGTCTCTGTTCTTGTCACCCGCACCTCTGCAAAGCAGCTGACACTGCAACCTGCCCCTGAAACCCTGCCCGCCCTTGGCCTCTGTCTGGCCAGGCTGCCCCGCCCTGCCCTGCCCCCTAAGGAAGAATGGGGGCACTATGGCCTGGGCCGGCTCCCCCCACCCCCCGACGCCCCACACTCCACAGCCCGGCTTTAGCCATCGAATTTTGTGAACGCTGCTACCCCCAGGCCTCCCTGTCACCCTCAGGGGACTCCTGACTGCTCAGCTCAGCCTGGCTCGCCCTTGGCCAGACGGCACCCTGTGGCCCACGACTCGCCCAGAGGCCGGCCAGTCCCTCCCGCCCAGCGCTCCCCAGGCCGACACCCTGCCCGCTCCCTTCCTCCACTCATGTTCCGCTGAAACCCCGACTCCCCCACCAGCCCCGCCCGTTTCCGCTGACGAAGCAGCGACTTCCTCCCCGTCCTTGCTGCCCCCTCCCCGTTCGCCATCCGCCCACGGGTCTCAGGTGTCCCAGGTAGGGCCTTTCACGTGCTCTGTCCCTCTCCGTCCACAGTGCCATGGCCCCCTGTCCCCCTTCCTTCCTTATCTCTGCAGTCACAAGTCACCCCTAGCAGGTCTCCGGGTCTCCAGACCCACCTCGTACCTGGGCACCGAATCCCCCTTCCTGCAAACGCTGGCTCGGGTGTCTGCCCCACACCGCTTCCCTGCTCTCTCTCCAGCTCATCCTTCCCCCTCCGTCCACAGGGCAACACCTCTGTCCAGGACACTAAAATGTGAAGACGAGCTCACTGTGACGAAGCCGCTGAAGACGTGTCTTCGGAAGTGGCAGCCACCGCAGCAGCGGACGACGCGGGGACCGAGGCGGCTTGAAGACCCTGGTGCTCGTTTCCCCTGCTCCACCCCGTCCCCGTCCCCGACAGAGCCTGGACCCGAGGGCGACAGACTTTTACCAGCTCGAGTGTGTGTCACATGATGCACTTGGTTTAAAAAAAAAAAAACTTATTTAAAACAGTTTACAGCGATGACAAGTCCCCAGGGATACTGGACAGCGCATGGGGTCCAGACACGCTCCACACCCGCCCATCCCTGCGGCCGACCTCACTCAGAACTGGACTCTGATTGAGCTGATCAGATTTCGTGTGTGTAAAGTGATAGCCTTTTTACTGTTCTGAAGTTTTTACCGTTCTCCAATGTAAGTGAAAACTAATGTCAGGTGGTAGGAAACAAGAAAATCGTAGAGCTGGAAATACGAGTCTTGTGAGTTACAGGAGACCCCGAGACCACCTACAGCACGCGGCCATTCCAGCAGCAGGTGCTTTTCCCACGGGTGGTTCCTAGCTGAAGACACAGCGGCAGGCGAGGGGCTCAGCTCACCCCATTCTGTCTGGGAGACACGGAGGCAGGAAGCAGCCCCCGGGGAGAGGAGGATGGCAGGCTTCGGGCCCAGGGCTGGCCGCATCCAGAGGGCAGAGCAGCAGCACCCGCAGGACGCCCACCCCCTGGCCCGTCCTGGGGGGCTGGAGTCTGCAGGGGCAGACGGCCACCCGGAGCAGGGATCGGAAGCTTCCTGGGAGGTGCTCTGAGCACCGTGATGTGCAAACCGCTTGATAAAAACGTGCCTCCTGGCTTCTCGGGGAGCTGCTCCTGCCCGGGCACCCCTTCCCCACTCAGGAGGAGGGGGGGGGTCTTCTGAGGTCTCCCAAGACAGCTCCCCCTTTAACAGGAACAGGGGCCTCCTACCCATCCTGGGATGCTAGCCTCTGCCCCCGTGCACACGCTCTTGCGGAAAAATGCTGACCCACACACATGTAATCTTCAGGGTTGGTCCTTGTTGAGTCCAGTGTGTCGGTGCCCCCAAGCGCTCGACCCGGCAGTCGGAGCAGCTGTTTTTCTGGGGGTCTGTCAGATCGCATGCTGCTCTGGCTTCAGAAAATCGTCTCCCAGGCTAAAAGGCCTTTTCTTACCTCTGGTACCTCAATTTCCTCATCCCATTTACAGTTTTCCTCACTCCAGGATAGTGTTCATATCTGGGATATTTTTTTTTTTCAAAGCTTTTTAAATGTGATACACCTTCTAAAACTTGTAACCTAGTGCAGACTGAAATAAGCTTTGTATTTTAGCAGAGTCTGAGAGACGCGTGTGTCAGTTATTTTGAGGTCTATATATCTGTCTATCATCTATCTATCCAGCTATTGACATATAAACGATACATGGTTTTGTTTATATATGTCTTTGGGTTGTTTGTGTACTCACACACAATAGCCGGGCAAGAGTTTTGTGAATGTGTGCATGACTGTGAGTGTGTGTGACAGAGAGGGGGAGCTGCCACTCTCCCCTCCCTGACGAAGAAATGGAAAATAAAACTCCACTTTTCTTCTGGAGGTTCTGTCCCTTATGGTGGTAGATGAGAAAAGAGCAATAAAAAGTGGCAAGAACGTGACCGTGCAGGGGCACACGTGATGGTGTCAGAATGCTTTCCTGTCAACCCTATCTGTCACAGTATGTGAGCGATTTGTGGGGGAAACAGAGACCCCGTTCTCAGGGTTGTTTACAGGGATGGGGCCCTTGCTCGGGAATTCACGGAGTGCAGGACCGCACGGTGGCCTGGCCGCTTATGCCTCTCCTCTGCCGAAAGGTGTCGCATTTGCACGGTCAACGCGGGGATTTCAAAGAAATGCCTTTGCATCTCAGCACGAAGTCATCACCAGCCCGGGAGACTGCTGCGTTCAGGCTTCTTTAATAAGCTTGAAGAAAACATTGGGTGCTCTCAGCTCCGAGGCTAAACAGAGAGCCGAGCAGCACCCCCACCACCTCGGCCGGCTCGCCTCGAGTTTCAGCTGTGTCCTTCCTGCCCAGAGGGCTAAGCCCGTGTTCAGAAGGGGCTGCGATGCTGCTTCGGCTGCATGCGGAGCTAGGCACCCAGACGGCCACCGGCTACCCCGGGGCCCCGGAACCCCACTCTGCTCAGTGAAGTCACCCTGAGCATGGCCCAGCCTGCCATACTGGTTTTGGTCTGTGACCAGTTAACTAGACACCTAAATAGTATATGTTAAGTAAGGGCATAAATGTATGTACAGGCCATGCGTTCATATGCAAAATAGAACTATATCTATCTATGAATCTCTCTCTTTACCTATATATTGAATAATATAATTTAAAATTTCATGGGTAGGTCTAAACACAACACTCAAGCAATGCGGGACGTCTCTCTTTGTGGTTGGTCTCTGCGTTCCTCTGTGCTGGCCAAGCAGGTGCTTCCCCGCCTGCAGACCCAGTGGACTGAGCTGCAGACCCAGTGGACTGAGCCTATTCGTTTCCAATAAGTGTTGAGGGGAGTCCTGCCGGGGTTTTCCACAGCCTGGTGGAGGTCACGTGGGAACACACCTGAACCACTCCTTATGACCAAGGAGATGGAGAAGTCAGGTCACAGGGCACTAGTCACACGACCTCTCCTGGCATTAGGGCCCAGGAGAGTCTTGTTTTATCTTCAAGGACTGTGAATGGGGGTGGGGGGCAACAGGGGTGCCTCCAGGTGAAACTGGGGGGTGAGACTGTTCCCAAAATAAATGATGCGGGAGGAGAGGCAAAAACTACAACAGATGTCTGCAACAAGGCAACAGCTGAACCACCAAACTACTACTGTTTGCTAAAAGTTTCAATTGCCTAGTTCTAGTCAACTTTGTGCTCTGTGGGGCAGGTAAAAATAGGAACAGGATGCCTCTATGTGATGCGAGACCAGGCGACATACGATGCCAAGGGCAACTGAGCAAAATTCAGGTGCTGCTCCGTAAAATAGCAACGGATTCCACTGACCCCGAATTGAAGACAGCTAAGGATGGAGAGCAGAGGGCTTGGGCAAAGAGCACCCTCTGCCACCGACCACCAGCCGCAAGCGGGGGCCGGCGAGGAGGAGGGGCGCGCGCCCAGCGGACGAGGCGAGCGGGAGGCCCCAGGCCGGGAACCCGACGCGCGGGAGACCCTAGCTCTGCTCCCTCCGCCCCGCATTCACCCCACTTTCCAAAAGCTCGGTCGCTCGTACACCAGCGCCACCGCTTCCTGCGCGCGGCCTTCAGCGAGCTCCTTAGCGTGTCTGGGCCGGGATCTCCTCGTCGCAAAGGGCGACAGCACACTCGGTCCCCAGCGCGGCGCCGGCCGGCGAGGCCCGCGCACGCGAAGCGCTGACAAGGGCCACGACCCGCAGTAAGCGCCAGGGGACGGCGGCTGTCGAAGCTCGCGGCTCGGCGCTTCCTCTCCCCGCGCTCCGGAGCAGCCGGCACCGGGCGCAGCCGCTCGGCGCGCCGCGGCTCTCCCCGCCCGCACCGCCGACCACCGCCTGCGGGGGTGCGCGCGGGGCGCGGGGCGCGGGGCGCGGGTCTGGGCCGCGAGCGGGGCGCTCCCCGCAAGGGGCGAAAGCCGGCGGCGGGCCCGCGGCGCCGCGGCGCGCCCCGAGGCCCAGCCTGCGCCCTCCTCGCCCGGGGCCCCGCGCGCGGCCGCCCCGCGGGGCGATGGCGGAGGCCGCGCCGGGCCGGGCGGCGCGGAGCGCGGCCCGGCGCTGCGACCCGGCCCGCTCGGCCCGGCGCCTGTCCCCACGCCGCTCCTGCGTGCGCCGGGGACCTGCGGAGGGGCGGTGCCGGCGGCGAGGAAGGGGCGCGGGCCGGGGTCGGGCTGGAAGCGCGGCGAGAGGCGGGGCGAGGCAGAAGGGAGCTACCGGGAGCGCCTCTGCCGAGAGCGGCTCGTTGGTCTAGGGGTATGATTCTCGCTTCGGGTGCGAGAGGTCCCGGGTTCAAATCCCGGACGAGCCCAGGCTTTTTTTTTTTTTTTTTTCCTTTTCTTTTCTCGAAAGAAAGTGATTTTCCTCTCTCAGCCCATCAGCGGCTTAAATACAACTAGTCCGGCTGCTTCAGCTCCAGCGTTGATTGCCTTCATTTTGCGAAGCAAGGGACCGGATGAGATCGGTTCGTACCATCTACGGTGACTGTACGTCCGAGAGCAAAGCATGGCAGTCGCTTGCACCCTTTAAAGCACACGCGCTTGGAAAAGACGCGTCGCGCAGAATCCTGGGCACCCCCCACCTCCTCCGGGGGCGCCTGCATTAGCAGGTCCCGGGTGAAAGGGGCGCCGGCCTCCCCCAGCCGCCGCGCAGCCCCGCGGGCGGTTTAAAGCACACCCACCTGCAGGCCACCCGGGACGGACGTCGGCGTCCCCAGCACGCGCGCGCCACCCCGGACGCGGCCGGCTGCGGACCGCGTCTGCAGCGTGAACGGTGCGAGCAAACTGGCTACGTGCTCACTTCACACCTTTAACGGTATTTAAAGGTAAAGCGTGCTCTCAGTTCCAAAGGTCTCAGTTTCGTGTTTTGCGCCAACATGTATTTATTACATTCATTGACCTATTCTAAAAGTAATCGATTTAGAAATTTCTACTTCATCAGAAAAGAAGGGCTCGTCCGGGATTTGAACCCGGGACCTCTCGCACCCTAAGCGAGAATCATACCCCTAGACCAACGAGCCGACGAGAGTTCCGCCTGCCGCCATCATAAAGGAAGATAGTACGACTTAGTCCCGCGCCCCCAAAAGGCCATTTCCGCAATTGTGCTTATAGCCCTCCGTCTTTCCCAACGGAAAGTTAATTTTCTATTTTCCTTCTTCCTCTTTTGATCTTTGAAAATCAGTGACACAAAAGAAAACAGCGATGTCATTACCGATGTAATTTTTACCTCTTATTTTGAAAACCATAATTCTATTTATATTCATGGCTAATAAATTGCAATGGATATGTAGCAATGTCGCCGTCGCTGCCAAAATCCAGACTCTCCTCTACTGAGTTCTGGATGTTGCACTTTCCAAAGATAGCAAAATTGACCATTTCTTGCCCCTACCTTTGATCCTAAGGTTCAAAACACCACCTTTCGAAGCCTTGTGAATTTCCATCTCTGTGTTTTTATTCAAACTGTTTTCTTCAGCTGGAAAATCTCTTTTCTTTTGGATAAATCCCAAACTCTAACATTCCCAAAAAAAGATTCTTTAACATATTAAAACCAATTGTATGTGTCTCCTCTAATCATTATTTATTGGAAGACAAGACACCCACTGCAATACTGAAGTCTATTGTATTGTATAACTGGTGCCCAATTGTCCCAATATCTTTAAGGCATGGCTTATTCACTATATTTTAAATTTTAAATACTTGTTGTTGAGGGTTATGCTAGCAAAGCTGGTGCTCAATGAATAATTGCTGAAAGACTGAGATTATTCCAAATTCCATACCAATACAAATTTCGGTACTTGGACAATCAATGTGAATTGTCACTCTAGCAAATAACCAGACAGGAAATAACAAATAGATAGGGTGACTATCCTAACTCGTTCATCAGTTTATTTATTAATCTGACAACTCATTCATTCAACAAACATTTAGAAGTATTATGTGCCAGACACTGAATTGTCAACTTCCTTCCTATGGTTTGACACCAGTAAATTATAGTTGTGGCGTTCTAACATTCAGTCCCTGCCCTCTTTTTATTGGAAACTCTCCTAACTTGAATCTTTAGTTCTTCTTAGAACTCAAGGCAAGGAGGCTAAAAATACACTTTAAAATGTTAATTAGTTCTAGATGCCAGAAAAGTTTATTCATCAAAACTAACTGGAAAAAAATATGTGCCCTGAAGACTTTAGAAGTTTTCCAAGAATGAGGAAACAACAAAATATAGTTCGTTAGGTAAGATAACGTAACCGCTTCAGAATTCTGAAAAGCTCAGTCCCTGTAGTAATTAAGAGGACTCTGTCTTCTCCGTTCCCACTTGAACTCACTGGAGTTATTTACATTTTGGGGTCTTTTTCTTGCTCCTGTTTCTCTCTAGTGATTGGAAAAGAGTTTTGTCTTTTACTCCGCAGGCTCCTCCAAAGTATCTCATTTGTCCCTGAGAACAATGATGCAGAAAGGTTGACAGCAGCAACACTCTATCCATGGCCTACCTCATAGCGAGGAGCGCCCCTCCCCTGGTAAGGGGCAGGCCTGTGACCCCTCTCCAGGGCACAGGATCCTCTTCTGTGAAGCAAAGCAGTGCCTAGACGGTTGCAGGGCAGTGGGAGACAGAGGGTCTCAAGGAACATTTCCCCCCAATCGCCGTGAATGAAGAAGTCTGGCGACAGAAGCCTCCTACTGAACAATTCACCTCTCCAAAGACTCCGGTTACTCTCGCCACCACAGGGACACCAGAACTCTAAATTTCAGATTTTTCAAAAATTTCTAGCAAAAACGTAATCCTTCTCCTGGATTAAGATGTTCTTTCTACAGAAATGTTCCTGAAACTGATTTAGCTTCGGGCAAATCTTTCTCACATGGCCTGGGATTCACCTTTCAGTCTGCCTCAGATTCATCCCTTAATGGTCAAACTCTGGGCGTTCCAGGAACCTCCTGTTATCACCAGCCACAGATCACAGCATTCCACTTGTCCTCTGGCAACAGATCTTCAAAGACAGGGAGGGAAGGAATGCCAGCGAAAATACAGGAGGTGGAAGAGGAATTCTACCTCAATCCGCAAAGATCTCTTGGAAGTTTTTCTGCCTGTCACGCTCTCCCTGCTTTCTCTCACTAAATCCAGCTCTAGAAAATTCTGCTTATATCTATTTGTCATCATCAGATGGACCGTGAAAGCTCCTTATCTTAACTCTATTAAGAGAAGACTGGAAGCCCTGGGATGTTCCCGAAGCAAATCCCTCCTAATCAGCGTGTTTACTGTGCAGTGCGGGAACAGGCTGGGAGGCCAGTGGGCCTGTGCAAAGGTAACTAATATCCGGAGCCTCTGCACGAGAGTCTCCTTGATGCTGTGGGGAAAATTCTCCCCAGGGAGCCCGTTCCTTTCAGAGGCAGCAGGCCTTTAAAAAGAACCTTTCTGACCTGATCGTAAGTCTTCAAAATCATATTGCCTGGAGGGCTTAAGCTGGAAACAGGAATTCCAGGAGGTAGAAGGTATCTGAAAAGGAGGTTTACTGAGTGAGAGCCTCAGGCTGACAATAATGATTGAAATTCAAGGTTTTTTTGTTTTGTTTTGTTCCCATTTACTATCCCTACATGAAGGATCAGAAACCACAGTGCAAGGACTTTGGCTAAAACAACCCTGCATGATATTTTTTCTTTGTAACATCTCTAGATTAATTCACTAAACATTAATCTAGTCATTCAACAAATATTTATTATCCGCTGATGTTCTGATATTGTTTATCGTATGCTCAGCTTCCACGTCAGCCTTCTGATGCTTCCCTGGGCTCCAGACCTAGTTAGCTGACCGCCTTCTGGTTGGCCACCTGGGTGTCCTCAGCGATTTCAGCTGTCTCCAAGGCCCAGCTCGTTAGCTTTCCTGGCAGACCAGGTTCTCCTCCTGGGATTTTAGTCTCGGGAAACTGGTAGCATCGTTCTCCACCCAGGCTAGAAATGGGAGGTCACATCTGTCTCTCTGGATGCTTTTCTCGTGGTTAGACCTCCCATACAGTGTATACCCAGTTCTGTCATTCCTTTTCTGAGATGTTTCTCCTGTCTTGTCGTTCTCTCCACCTGTGCTGCCAATGCCTTGCTTCGTGCTGTCTTCACTTGTCTGTTGAGCGGTCACCCTTTTAAAACACAGATCTGAATGTGTCACTCCCCTTTCATCACTCCCCCCTGCCTACAGAAGAAAGACAACCCAAGGCTCCTTAGATACGGCTGCAGCCTACTTTTCTAGAATTCTCTTTCCTCTCTTTCTCTCATTCCCGACGGTCCAAGCCACACGGGATTTACCTATTATGCCTCGTACCTGGTACCGTTTTCTTGTTTCTGACTTTGCTTTTCCTTTTTCTCGCTGGGGAACCTGTATTCATCCTCCGAAGTCCGCCTAGAATCCTACCTCCCCTGGGCCACTCCTGGGCCGGACATCACAGTCAGCAGAGAGTCTGTGTCTTCGAGAACCACCGTCCTCGTCAGCCTTGGGTGTCTCCTCTACTCGCCCTTCTCATCCAGCACCTTTAAACATTGAGTTCACTACTCATTTGTTTACACTGGTAGACTAAGCGCTCCTTGAGAGGCTAGGTGTCCAACGGCTACAGCACATAGTAGCTACTCGCTTAACACATCTGGAGTCTTATCAACCTGTGACATTTGAGACACACTTCAGAAGCATCTTGCTGAGAGAAATAAGGCAAAACGGCTGTCATGCTTTTTTAGTTTCCTCTCACTAAAGCAAAACAGAACAGAACCTACCCCAGCCCTACCAACAGGACGGATGAAGGACTCAGGCACCCACCCAGTGCAGTACAGCCCCGGGCCACACGACGACGGGTGCCCAGTGTTCCCAGAAGGTTACAGGGAGGCGAACCGTTCCTAGGGCAGAGTGACGCAGGTAGCCGCGGGCGTGACCACGTTGCCAACGCCAGGTCGTAAAGCAGCACGTTACTCCAGGTGTTTGTGCTGCTGCTGCTGGAAATAAACGCCCTGCACCGCCAGCCACGTAAAAATGCAGCACATACAAGTATGTACAGTTCGTAATACTTGATAATGATGGTACACGACTCTGTTACTGGTTTATGTAGTCAGTATACTTTTTACTGTTGTTTTGGGGTGTACTCTTTCTACTTATAAAACCAGTTTGCCGTAAGACAGTGCCGTGTTACCCCAGTAGCCTCACACACCTCGTGTTTACCGTGTCTCTTTTTGCATCGTTTTCTCTCCTGCTTGAGTTGCCCTCGGGGTGTTTGGTGCAGTCCCCTGCTGTCCAGGCTTGCAGCCCAGGAGCAGGAGGCTGGCCCGCAGCCTGGGTGCGCGGTAGGCTGTGTCACCTGCGTCTGTGTGAGTGCACTCAGTGATGTTCGCACACGACGAGACCGCCCCAGGATGCATTTCTCAGCACTTACCCCGCCGTTAAGCAGCAAATGGCTGTATTATGACTTCGCCATCCTGAACTAGCAAAAATAGCAGGAAGAGTATCAATAAGATTGCCTTTAGACAAAATCCTGAAATATGAGGTTGCATATGGTTCCTCTCACCATATTCTCCCCTCCCTGAGCAGCTCTGTCCTAAAGCTTGTTCCTCCCCTGTACCAGCCCAGCATCTGGATTTCCCCTTCTCTTCCTTCGCCCTCATCTCTCATACTTTTGTCCCTTCCTCTTTCCCTTTTGTAGGCTATTCTCATCAGGACCCTTCCAAACACTTTTCAGTGTTTACTGGTCAATCAGCCAGTGGCAGACACCGTTCTGGATCAAAGTAGCCAAGCTCAGCAGGGTCAGCTGAGGCACTTCAGAGTCAAGGCGAACTTCCCCATCCCAACTTTTATTGACGAACGGAGGGACATTTTGTTTGCAGAAGCAAATCAAACAAAAAACTGCATTCATTCGTGTTCCAGGTAGTAGGGGTTCCCAGTCCCCACCCCTACTTAATTCAAAACGGGGGCTCCTTCGAGGAGAGTCAGGCAAGATGGAGACCTCTTTTTAAGCTAGATTTCTCAAACTGCAACACGTAAATGATGTAATCCAGGCCAAGGATAGGCCTTGGAGACAGGCTAAGGGGAAGTTGTGCTCCATCTGGACCACTGAAAGGAAGTCTCTCCCCGTCGTATCCCACCGTGCTTGAATTAACCTCAGGGTGTTTTTTGTTTGTTTGGTTGGTTGGTTTTTTTGGTAAATAAACTCATTTTTCTTTAGGTGAGGCTCACGGAAACCGAGAAGAGCTGAAACAGGCGAGGCGAGGCAATGAAGAGATCTGCGGGCTGGGACCCTGAGTGAGGCGGAGGGGACAATGGCAGGCGGTCGCCGCAGGGACAGACGGACGGACAGCCACGCAGGCAGAGGGCTGGGCGGCGGCGGCGGCGGCGGGGTCCCGGGCTGCGGCGGGGTGGGAGCCTGGGTGGGACCTGGGGGGCGTGTCCTGGCTGGAGGAGGGGGTGATGGGCAGCCGGCGCTGCCAATCGCGCGCTGCATGGGGCGCGGAGCCGGCCTATGAGCGGGCCGCTGGGCGGGGCCGGCGCGGAGCCGGCCTATGAGCGGGCCGCTGGGCGGGGCCGGCGCGGGGCCCGGCGGGGCGGGGGCGACGACGGGGCGCGGCGCGGAGGTGCCAGCGGGCGCGGCGGCGGCGAGTCGAGCCCCTGGCCGCGGCCGAGCCGAGCCCCTGCCCCGGCCGAGCCGCGCGGACCGCTGTGGGGGCCGTGCCCGACGCGGCGCAGGGCTGCAGCGGGGGACGATGGCCGCGCCCGCCGGGCCCGGAGCGGTGGTCGCGGCCCCGGACCGCAGGCGCTGGCTGTGGCTGGTGTTGGCGGCGGCGCTCGGGCTCTGTGAGTGGGGTCGGGCCGGGCCGGGCCGGGTCGGGCCGGGTCGGGCCGGGGTCGGGCCGGGCGGGCGGGGACCCGGGCCGCCCTCGCCCCCGCGGGCATCGGGGCCGGGCGCGGGTGGGTGCGGGGCAGCGCGGCCTGCGCCCGGGTCCCGCGTGTGCGGAGGCGGGCGCCCCACCTGCCCGGCCTGGGGGCCGCGGCGCCCCGCACCTTCCCGCGTGGCCCCGGGGCGCCCGGGCCCTGCGGCCTCCGCCCCTGGAGGCGGCGGAAGGGCGCAGGGTTCCCGTCGCTGGGGCCTTTGTTGGGTCCTTGTGTTCAGCGACTGCTCGCGTTGCGGGGTCAGTCCCACATCCAGTGGTCTCCAGTCCGTTTTGTTTTCGAACCTCCTTAAATGATCGAGGAGCCCGCCGTGTCCTCTGTCCCGTCACCGGTCTGCGGAGCGCCCGGAGCAAACCCGCCTCATTCCGGGTTAGAATGCAGAAAGCTGCGTATGCCGTCATAATTCCAGGTTGACAAGACATGGGACGTTAAAAAGTACATTTTTCTTATTTTTTTTTTTATCATCACATTTTTTTTCCTTGCCAAATTTCATAGTTCAAATTTAAGGTAAACCTCAGGCTCGATTTATTGAGTTGGATAAGTTGCGCCGTGGACATCCGAAGTGGTGTCTGCCACGGGACTTTTTCGTGGTGTTCTCCAAAGCAGAATACTTGCTGCTGTCTCAGGATGTGGTTAAGTAATGGTTATAAAGAGGGCCAACTCCTAAGAAACACGTAGACTTTCCCTTCTTTTGTTTTGCAGAAATGTGAGTTGCATCACAGTATATGAATATGAGTTTACTCATTAATTTCTTTCTTGGGAAAGTCCTTCATGCACTCTTTGGAACTAGGAAAAATACCATTTAACCAGTGATTACATAAAGTATAAATGGTGAAAGTCCCCTACCCTCTGGAGGTTGACAGATGACAACATATTTTGTATAAATGTTTTTTTCAGAAAAAGAAGGTTAAAGTGTAGGGTTTTGTTGGTGGTGGTGGTGATGATGGTGGTAATATTTGTGTTTTAAGTGAACAAGTAGGAATTACACTAAGATTTCTCAGAAATCTTGTGTGTGTCAGATAGAATTATTATGCATGACACATCAGACATTGCTGTGGAGGGCAAGTCTGTCCGGTTGATCTTAATTAAACTGAGTACAAAAAATAACTGAAAAACTAAACACTGATAAATATTAACATGAAAAGATCACAATAATAGCCACATATACCTTGGACAGACCTCGCTCTTTTGTAATGAAAGCTGGTATGTGAAAGTCAGCGGCTGATATTATTGGTTAATTTTAGAAAAATCTATAATGTTTCTTCTCGTCAAATCATCCTGCTGGTCACGGTTACTGTACATGTTCGTGTGTTACAAAACCTGCTTGAGTTTGATCCAGGTACAGTTATTCAGCAAACCTTCATTAAGCACCTTTTCATTGTTAAGCACCAGAAGTGATTCCTGCCCTCACGTCATTCATGGCTCGGGGGAGCGGCACAGTGCAATAAGCAATACAAGAAGTTTTTTGCGAGTGGCGTGCGGTGAGGACACTTGGGCGGGCATCACTCCAGTTCGGGCTGCTGGAGAATGGTGTGCTTCAGCGGAGCAGGCGGTGTAGACAGCGCCACGGATGAGCTGGGAGTGACAGGTCGGTGTGGCGGGAGGTAGCCGTGTACAAGAGATGGTGGGAGTTGAGGCAGGACAGCCAGCCAGAGGCACTGACACGCAAAGGATCTTGCTTGTCCTCCGTCAGGCCGATTTTCTCCTAAAGGCCGTGGGCAGCCTGCGGCGGACCTCTCTGTGTCCTGAGATGTAAAGGGTGACGTTCGAGTGCTGCGAGGCTGAGCAGACCAGGGCGACGGTGGAAACCCAGAGGAGGATGGAGGCCTGCCTGAAGGCGGTGTGACACACTCATGAGCCAGTTAGGAAGTGACTTTGCCGGGGCCTGGAAGGTGATTCGGTGTGAGCCGAGCCAAAGGTGTTGGGACTGGGGAGCTGGGCCCATTTTTGGAGGAAGAACATGGGCTTAGGAGTGTTGGGGGAAGAAGGTGAAGTTACTTTTGGTTTAAGGTGCTGCTAGGACAGAGGACAGCTGGGTAGGTGGTTGTGGTGGAGAGGCAAACGTTTTGGTTAGAAGTGCAGATTGGGGAGGCTTTATGTGGCTAGCAGGTAAAACAATGGTTTGCTTGGATAAGGTCACCAAGCAAAGCACGTCGGGAGGGTAAGGAGCCTGCGAAGGAAGCCTGTTGAGGGAAGGAAGAGCCAGGAGAGGATGGTGTCTTGGAAACCAATTGAGAATGAAGTTTTAGGGAAGAGGATGTGGCTAGTGGTGTCACATGAAGCGAGACTGAGCACGAGGAGCCTGTGACTTTGCAGTCGGCACGTCCGCGGTAACCGGCGGTCGGCACAGATGCAGGGTGAGAACAAATCTCAGTCATTCAGTCCACCCGCATCAGTGAAAGGCCCCCCGGAAACCCAGGACCGCGCTCGGTCCTGCCCTGTCCCCCACCCCACGGCCCGCCGGTGCTCCTGGCTCCAAAATGCGTCTGGAATGCACCTGCTTTTCTTCCGTCAGTGATCCATTCACCCTTAGCCTTTTCATCAAACACTGTCATTTCTTCCTTATTTTCTCTGATAGCCTCCCAGCTGGTCTCCTGGTTCCCCATCTTTTAAATCCATTCTTCACACAGCTGCAAGAATGGTTTTCTTACAACGCAAGTCAGATCGTGTCGCTTTCTTGTTTAATGGTTTCCCGTGGCACGGGGGCCGACACCCCGGCTCCTCTCCCCGTGGGCTCCGGTGCTGTGGGACTTAGTCCTGCCGACCTCTGTGACTTCAGCTTGTGCCATCCGCCACCGTGTTCACCGTCTTCCAGCCTCACTGCCATCTTTCTGCTCTGAGGTACTCACTGCCGCGTCAGGTCCCAGGCAGCTTGCTGTTCCTGACCCCTGGAGCTATCTCCTTTTGGTCAGTGGGCCTCAGTTTAGCACAAATGTCACTTTCTCAGAGGGGTATTCTCCAACCACATTTCCAGAGGGATCCCCTCCCCGCCCCTTTATCATTTCCTGGCCTTTTGTCTACTTAATTTCTAACTATTTGGTTTTTCTTTTTTTTTTTTCCTCCACTAGAATCCAGGACGGAGACAGTGTTTATTTTATTTCTAGAAGCATCTTTAGTGCTTTGCATAATGGATATGATAGATGCTAATAAGGATTCGTTAAATGGCAATGAGGCGTAGGCATATATTGTTAACAGTTTTAGTAGTTTGCAACGTGTAGTTTAGCCCGGCACATAGGTACCTGATATGTAGTTAGGCTTTAGCCTGGCACATAGTAGGTACCCAATAAATGTTTGTTGGGAGAACGAATATTTTTCCCAAGTGTGATTTCATGCATTACCTGATTGTTTTCACTATAAGTACGATTGCTTCTTTCTTTAAAAATCTACAGAATGAATTAACTTTCTTTGACTACTTTAAACACTATAGTTTTGGAATTACTAGTTATTACATTTTAAAATGATTTTATCATGTTCGTTGTAGCACCTAAGTGTTTTATCAGTAGGACTTTTTTATTTTTTGATGCTTGTTGACCAAATTTAGACTTGAGTCACCACCCCTGTAGTTGGAAGGCCACAAATCTCATTGCCCATCTCTCAGCCTTTTACTTAGTTACTAGTTGGGATAATAAAACAAAAACTTAGATTAAAAAAAAAAATTCTACTACTTGTTTTTACTCTATTTCCAGGATATTCACTAGGCTCAAATACTGCCAAAGAAGAAAGACACAAATGTTAAAGTGAAAGAGTATATATGCGAAAAGTATATAAAAATGCAGATTTATCTTTTCACCAAGTCTTTATTTATGGTTTAGCCAAATAAACAGCTACTGAGTGCCAGGGGGCTTGATTCTGGTGTGAGGTGTGAGATAGGATGAATACCCATGTACAGTAGTGACGACCAGAGGACAGATGAAATGCCTGACAGTCACCATTTTTAAGAAAATATAATTCAGTTATTATGAAAATTTGCAGTCATTAAAAAAATGGAGAATACTTACTGCATGACAAAATAGATATTTCTTAAACTTACAAAGGCTACATCATGGGATTTCATTAATGGTTGACCTTTCTTGCTGAGTTTTTAAAATGCGATTTAACTGGGAAAAACTTGATATGTACACTTTTTTACAAAAGTTGCTGCCTCCCCGTGTCTATTAAATGCTGGTCTCCCTGCTAGGTGGTTCTCACGTCCCTGCCTGTCCCCACTGATTTATTTGTCGCTGTCACATTTCTTCTGGATGATTAGAATCTACTAACTGGAGCCGGAGGGTGTTTTTATTTGACTTGTTTCTTTTATCTGAGAATTTGAATTCTCTGTGTAAGTACATGCATCTCACTTGTACCTAAACCTTGGAGAGATTTTGCCCTTGCTCTCCAGGCCCACTGGTGTCATTTAAATGAGAAGAAATGGTTTGCTGTGGCATGGACTTCGTTATGGATTAGTTTGGTTTTCGGCCCCCATCAGAGGGAACTCAGTCATTGGAGGAAAGGAGCAGCCCCTGAGCGCTCAAGTATCATGGCTTTGGGGCTCGGTCCCCACGACTGTGAGGCACGGGGCCTTCTTACATCGCGGGTGGGATTCCCGTCTCCCTCCGCTCCGACTTTGCTGGATGCTTAACGTTAGCCCTAGCGTCCACGACAAAGTCCTTGGCATTTTGGCCGCTGTAAAAAGGCAGCGTTTGGCTTTCTGATCGTTCGCTTACTGTGCGCCTGGACTGTGAAAGTGTCATGGTCTCCTGGGACCTTTATATCTTTGCCATTAAACCTCTTTATTATATCATTTTGGATGCATGCGGCTGCTATAGTTTTTTATTCACTTGTAAGTTTCCCTTGGTTCCATTAGGCCATTATCCAAGAAAGGAAGGATGACTTCATTGATAGATTCTCCTTTAGTAATTTATTCCTTTTTTTTCTTCGTTCCTTCCTTCCCTCCTTCCCTCCCTCCCTCCCTCTCTCCTTCCTTCCTTCCTTTCTTTTCCTTTTTCCTTCCAAACTCAGTCTCTAGAAATTGTGATTCTTGGCAATACTTCTGATCCACTGTCGGGGCTCATAGCTTGAATAGTTTTCTAGCAACTGTGATACATTGTACCTAATTCTTAGGTTAACTAATTGAGGTTCGAAATGTAGTATATCTTTGCTGAGCCTGAGTTACATTTGTTACTGTAGATAAGATTACCCCATAGAACGAAATCTGTGACTTTGTAACCAGTGAACAAACTTTGCTGAGTTCTAGTGAACATTTTCTATACTGAGACTCTGATACTCTGCTCTGGGATCTGGGGAGTTTATTATGTGCAATTTAAAACCATTTTTAAAAATGCTTTTATCAAAATTAAGAAATGTATTCTTTTCTCTTCAAACATTAAAGAGTACAATATGGAGTTATGTAAATTTAACACAGCCATGTGCTTCTTCCAGATAACAGTGGAAAAGAAAAAGGTTCTATAGTATAAACTAAGCCTCAGTGAGAACTTATATGACCCTGTGCCAGACAGTGTCTTATAGTCACTCTCCGGTGACATCCAGGTTGTCACCGCTATATACCTTCCTCCAGAGGGTGTTGCTGGGAAACATAGGTAAAGGACTCAGGTTTCTAAGAGAAAAATGTGGTAAAATGCAAATATTTGAAATCTCCCAACCAGCTAAGAAGGGCAGAGAGAAAGTGAGTGAGTAGTTAGTGAGAAATTTTTGAAATAATTCGTACATATTGTATCTGTCTGTCTAGATATAGATACAGATTACGTGTCTGTCTATCCATTGATATTTCTTTTTTCAGCCAGTTATAACTCCTGTTTCTTAACCCGTAGGAAACCGGACATAAAACTAGGTTCATGTTACATTTTTTGCTCTTCCCTCATTTACTGAGTGCTTACTATGCACCAAGCCGCTGGTGAGCAGTCTATATGCATATCTCATCTACCCCTTACAACTCTGTGATTATGAGTTTTCTAATAAGAAGCTAAGACTCAGGCTGTATAACTAGTCCAAGGTCACGCAGCTCATGATGGTAGAGTTAGACCTCCAACCCCAAAGCATAGATTTGCAACCGCTCTGCTGTACAGAAGAATTTCTCTTTCAAAGTCTCCAACCATTTTGGGGGTGGCTGCCAGGCTGCCTTAAATGTTTATAGGGAGTCCTGTCACTGTCACCGATTTCCTCCTCTGTGTGGTGACATGTCCCAAGAACCACGGTGCTGTGACCCTGCTGTGGAGGGGCCAAGCTGCCACGTGGAGACTGTGCCACTGAGGCCCGGATCGCTCCTCGGGGAGTTTGAATGGTTCTTGTAGGTTCTCACTCTCCTGCGCGCCCTCTGGCTAGGACCCAGCAGGAACCCACCTAACTGAGTGGCTGTCACCATGGGTGGCAAAGGGTGGCTCCTGCTGTGGGCCAAGCCTCCGAGCCTTACCCCGTTCCCTCAAACTCCGTGTGTTCGAAACCTAGCTCCGTTTGTCCCTCCCTTGCAGCTGCACCTCCACCCCGCGGGCCGCCATCCTGTCCTTTCCTGCCACCCACTTGCCTTTCTCAGTCAGTCGCCCGTGACGAGATGGGAGCTTGGGCGTCACGGAAGCCTCCCGTGCCCTCGCCCGCCCCTCTGCCGACTCCACTGTTCCCGCATCCGCCCTCCTCCCATCGTGCCAGGCCGAGTGCCTTCATTCTGGTCCAGATTCCTGCATGAGTCTAACTGGTCTCCCTCGTGCCGGGCACGGTCCCCTCAGGCCAGCCCGCCCAGCGGCGGCCGGCGGCGGCCTCACACAGACTGCTTCGCGCGGCTCTTCCGCCCGGCCCTCCGGCCCGTGCCGTCGGGGCCTCAGCTCGGTCTGTGGTCGCCCCCACCATCCGCCGTCTTCCGTGAACGTCATGGATCGCTTGCCGCCCTTCTGCGTTACGCTGCTCTGTCTCGGGCTCCGAGTGTGCCGCCTTCACCCTTTCTCCTGGGCGCACGTCTCCCCGTCACCCAGCCCCCCACCCCCGCCCCCTTCAGCCTTCGGCCTCGTGCACCCCGCCTAGCAGCGGCCCGCGGCAGGCCAGCACCTGCGTCTGGCTCCCCCGCCCCGCACGTGTGTCGGGCCAGACGCGGGAGCGGCGCCTGCTTCGTCTTGGGGTCTCCAGTACTTAGCACCGTTCCTGTGACCCAGTGTGTTTAGCAAACCCTTTGGGAAGAAAACCTTCCAAACGCCTCTTCTTGCTCGCGTTTTTCTGCGTTTCTTCACATCTCCACCAAAAAGTCCGCGTCTGCCACATCGCCTAAAAGCACTCGGCGTTGCCCGCGTCCCACGTGGTCAAGTTCCCGGCGCTCAGCCTGCGTTTCAACCTGACGGCTTTCTCCTGCTCCGGCCAAATCCACCTGTGCGATTCATCCGTACACGTCACCCCGTGTCTTCCTGTCTCTGCAGAATGCCCTTCCTGCGCCTCTGCCATGACGCTTCTCGGTTTCAGGTAGAATTCAGGTGCGTTTCCCGTGAAACACTCCCTGACCTCTTCATTTTTCAAACTTGGTCCATCTGCCACTTTAGGGAGATGCTTCATGGGGACCTTTTTAGGGGAGATAAGGTGGTATGAAGAAGAAGTAAAATACAGACCAGGGGCACGTGACGCGTGTTTGGCGGGCTGCAGCCTGCGCCATGCCCAGACGGCACACACTGGGCGCTCGCCGTTTGTTGCAGACTTTCTTGGGGACCTGTGTATGTTCCCCCACAGCACCCAGCCCTTCAGCTGGTCAGTAAATGAGTCATTTCATTGATGTCATTACCTTTCGCTCTGTTCCAGCAAAGCCCGCATCTCAGCAGGCGGGTGACGGATGTTCCCGTTCCTCTGTCATCTTCACTTCCTGTCCGAGTGCGGGCGTTCACGCTTTGAACTCTTCCCGGCAGCGATAAATTGGCGCTGATTAATCTGGACTCTTTTGCCAGATTTTTCCGGGAGCCAGAGAGAGCTTGACTGGCGTTTGGTGTCCATGTAAGGGCAAGTTGGTTTCTTTATTTTAGAAAAAAATAAAAGGTACTCATCCATTTCTCTAACCATACACTTCACATTGTAGGAATCCTAACAATTCCCCGGTTCTCGGTCGGCTGCCGCCGTGGGGTCTCCGGGAGCTATGCGACCACCGGGAGGCGTGCCGTGTGCTGGCAGCTCCAGCCACAGAGGCGTCCGCGTCTGGGAGGGAGTGCGAGAGGGTGGCAGCCGCAGGACCAGAAGGACCTCGCCTCTCACCCAGAGGTGCGGCTTCAGGGCCTGCAGCCCGGCGTGGAGAGCGCCGAGGTGTGGGCAGGAGACGGGGCTTGTGGGCCCGGGGGGGGGGGCTCGAGAGCCGCAGGGTCGCAGAGCTGGTTCCGAGCCGCGCCCCGAGTGTGCCCCCTGCCCGGCGTGTGGGGGAAGTGGGAGCGAGCGGACAGCCGCTCCCGGCAATGGCCCTCACCCCGGGAAAACCAGACGAGAAGGATGCTGCTTCCCAAAGCCTGGCGTGCGTGCCCAGGGCGTGGGCTTCGTGGAGCAGTGGCGCAGCTTTTACACGGGCTTTTACAGAAGAATGTGGCACGGACACATTTGCACTTAGTTAAGAACCTGCCCGAAGGAGAGCCGGGTGCTAGACACAGCTCCGCGGCTACCTGCCTAGAGCTCTGAAGAGGATGAGGTCATTTTCTCCCCCCTTAATTCACTTCCCCCTGTGTGGTTAACGTGTGGCCAGTCCGGCTTCAGGCTGCCATGGCAGCAGACTCTGGTTTTATACCCCTTAGCAAACTTGAACTTCTCAGAAACCAGGCAGGGCCGTGGTTCGCAAGCTCTGTCTGCTGGATTCTAGGCGAGTCTGGCAGCTGCGCTTTTGAGCTTACAAATGTCCAACGCACTTGTCATTTGTTTCTAAGGTGGATCGTTAACCATTAAAATAATAAGAAAGAACAGCGTGCACAGACACGGGGTAACATCCACGATTCAGGAACGAGACCCCTGCCACGCTCTGGCGGCCAGTGCGGTCTTTAAATAAAGTAGATTTTTGTAATTTCTGTGTATGCATTTAAATTTGCAAGTGTGTGATTGGTCAAGAAGCTAGCAGGCCTCTGCCCTCATCTTTTGACAAAGTCAGGTGCGTGCACATGTATAATATACATTTCACAAGCCAGTGTACCTGGACCTTCAGCCAGTCAAATGCCGGGCAGGGCTCGGCTCATCTCCTTCTCAGACCATCTTATCACAATATCTTGAGCGAAGTCCAGCATCTCGTTGGTATGCCGGATAGAGGTTAGCGGGTCAGAGTCACCTGGGGACCTTTTAAAAATCCTGCCGCTCAGACCACGCCCCATACTAATGAAATGAGAAAGCCTGGGGGTGAGGGCAGGACCCAGGCGGCAGTAATGTTTTTTTTTTAATAGACTTTATTTTTCACAGCAAAATGAGGAGGAAGTTGATGTCCCACACGCCATGCGCCCCCACCTCCCCCCCCACACCTGCAGTCTCCACCATTATTGACACCCCCGCCGACGGCACCTTCGTCACAGTCACTGGACTCACCCTGACACGTCGTCGTCACCAGAGCCCATCGAGTCCATCAGCGTCACTCTGGGCGCTGGACCAATGCGCGACGGCGTGTGCGCGTCACGGCGTCACGCAGAGCATTTTCAGTGTTTCAGGGGCATCGGTATTCTAATGCTCTCTGGGTGATCGGTGATCGCTGTGTGCAGCCACGCTCGGGAGCCCTCAGCCTGGGCCGTCTTTCTCGACATAAGTTCTGGAAGCCCCTTGTCTGATGTGTGTGTGAAAACCACCTCTGTGTCCTTTGTACACGGGCTGCCCATAAGGGTCTGTTTGGATGAAGGGTCCCGTTAAAGCCGGGGTGATCTGCGTAGTGAAAAGCACTGGGCTTTGGGGTTAGAAAGTCCTGGACTCAACTCAGCTCCACATTTGCTGGGTAAGTGACTCAGGCAAGTTCCTGAGCCTGTCTGAGCTTCCATCCAGTGGATAATACCCAGCGGTGTTGCTGAAAAAGAATAAATGTAGCACAGCGTAACGCTGAACCCACAGTAAGCGCTCAACATGTGGTTTTCCATCGCTCCCTTTATTCCCTGTTTTTGGGGCAAGGAACACCTTTCTGGGCATTAACCAGACATGTCCTTCCCAATATTGTTCTATTGTCGCTCTGATATTTTCTATTGGTCTTTTCTGGTTTGGATGAAATTTTGGTTCAAGTATCTTCTGACGGACAGTAGACCTTCTGACAAGATTTGAGAGCTTGGAAAGATGGGTTTCAGGCCCAGTGGTCTTTTGCTTGAACAGAAATGTCGATACGGCGTTTCCGCACCTGGAGGCAGAGCGCGTGCGGCCGTCATCCTGCACGTGTCGGATGCACGCGCCCCCGGAGCGTCCAGCGTGCCGAGCAGTTTTGTCCACTGTCACCCAGCGGACGTAAAACGATCCGATTTTTTACCAATAGCTTCGTATTTCCATCCGTTTGCTAAGCACTGAAGGATATTTGGACACGACGCAGGTGACACGGTTCAGGCTGACTGCACCGTGGCGTGTGTCACTGCTCGACCGGGGACGTTGGCCTTGCGTGAGTCCCGGCTGTGGAAGGTCTCTGCCCGTGCAGCCGGTCCCGCAAGGGCCGGGGCCGCGTCGCAGTGTGGTTTGGACGAGTGGATGGCTGAGTGGAGAGAGGGAAGCAGGCGCCCGAAAGAAGGACGAGCAGGATGGACGCAGAGCCGGGCAGAGGAGCACCAGGGCCTCGCGGAGCCCGTGGTCGGCACAGTGACTGGGCCGAGTCGGGGCCCTTTGAATCTCCCTCATCCGAGGAACAGAAAGATCTTTGTTGGTGCAAAAAAAGGTTGAGGACAGAGATGTGGCCAGCTGGGCGTCGGTCACCAGCTGACCCCGGGGGGACAGTAGCAATCCTGTGTTAGGAAAAGTGCATGGGTTTTCTCTTCTTTTCTTTTTTTGAAACATTTGAAAAGATGAGCCTCCTCTGGGGTTCTCTCTTCCAAGTAGGAAGGTGACTCGGAGGAGGGTCCCTCAGCCACCTCTAAGACGTGTCAGCGTTCAGACTTGGCCCCGAGTAACCGCTGCAAACACTGTGTGTTTTGGGGCTCTGTGCTGAAGCAAGTATAATTTAATGGCTTAGCTTATCAGAGTTTAATTTGGTATCTTATTCTTCTCTCATTCATTCATTTTCTCTGATTTTCAGACAAATGTTTGTTGAACATATTGACAAAAGGCAGGCATTTGTGGGGCGACGAGAACATAATGGTGGGCAAGGTGGCCACAGGCCTTGCGCTGTCCTGGTCACAGACAGCCGGTCGCTCCGGCAGAGAGAGAGGTTGCCCGGATGAGGGGGGCAGGGCAGGATGGGAGGGGCACAGGGTACGGAGTTTGGGGCAGATGCGGGAGGAAGTCACTTCCGGACTGAGGCCTGAAGCATAACTGGACAAAGAGTGTAGCGGGGTGGTTCCTGACAGATGAAAAGCTGAATTTATTAATATTTAGGGCTCGCTGAATAGAGCCTGTGTTCGTAACCCCCTTACTTTGTGTCATCCGCCGAGGGAGGTCCAAACCAGCCCCGACGCTGTGAGGAAGGCGCCCGCTTAGCTGCAGGTGGCTCTGTTCTCGTGTGAGACTCCGCCCGGGCACCTGCGTTGTCCCTGCAGATTCGCGTCAGCACTCGGCCCTGCGTGTCCGGCCAGGGCAGAGGCATCGGGGTGACACTGGGGGGGGGGGCCACATGCTGACGCTTTCGCTGGAGCATCCGGAGTTAAAGAAGGAAATCTCTTAGCACCTGACCGACGTCTTCCTTTCTCTCTTTTTTAAAAATAGCAGTTTTTATTATGAAAAGTAAAATACGTATGAGAGAGGGGGTGGGGAGGGGGGAGGGGGCACAGTTGGCAGAGGAGACGTCAGCGCGCCCCACGCCCTCACGAGCAGCCGGGGAGCTGTCCGCCGCCCGCTCCCGTCACCCTGCCCGCCTGGCTTCCGCGTCCCGGGCCCTCTTTGTTCCTGTCCTTCAGTGTGACCTGACAGGCCATGTTCATGCTTGCGTCGGGAGGTGGCGCGGTGCCAGCCTCGCACTGTGTGCCGGCCGCAGACGAGCTGGGCCCAGGCGGCCGGCCGCCGGCCAGCTCCCGGCAGAGCGCGCCGCGGGCACCCAAGCGCTTCAGAACCCCCCCGACAAGAAAGCCGTCTTTCAGATTCCAGGGACCCTTCCCCGGCTGTGTTAAGGGGGCGAGGTTTTCACATGCCAGGTGCGACGAGCGGACCCGGTAGTGCCAGGTGGATGAAGAATCGCTGCACCTGGAGCGGATCTGAAGTCCCCGTCGCCGCCGAGAGGCTGTCCATGCGCCCGCCGGCGGCTCCGCACCTCCAGGGCACCTCCGGTGACTCTGGTGCGAGAGTTTGGATTCACGCGGAGCCAGAGCATCTCCAGTGCTGGTGGAGAGGCTTTGTCTGAGCTTCCTCAGTCATTCAGCGCATGGAAGCCCCTGGGGCAAACCACTCTTGAATAGGCTTTTTTTTTTTTCTCTGTGTTTGCATTGGATGTTTTGTGTTCTCCATTTGCTTCACTTTTTCCTAAACTGTTGTGGTTTTCCATCCCAAACAAAAAGATACCTGTGTTTGGGGATCACATTTGACCACTATGGAAATGACCCCTGGTGAGTTAATTCCACGGACTTTGGGGGTACTCACTAAATGACTTTGCAGGTTCTTCCCGTGTGAATCGGTCTCTTATAGGAAGGGCTGTTTGGTTGGTTTTCTTGCCCTTTGAACTCTCCAGTAATTAGCAAGATTTCTTCCCCGGGGAGAAGGTTAGCTGGGCTCCGGTCACCATTTTGAAGTTGATGTGTAAGTTAATATGTAACTCAGAATCCAAAGTTGGTAGGATGTAAAAACATTTTATATCACTTAATCTTTTTCATTTCATTTCATTTCATTTCTTTGTTTTTGTTCCGGAGGTGATTGGCTTTTCCAGGATCCAAGGGAGACTTCCCCCCACCTGTGAGTTAGTTGCTGGACTGCAGCTTTAATGCTTTTCACGGTGATTTTTACCAGACGCCCTACCCACAAGAAGTCCATTTACTGTCCCATCCAGACCAGGTTCCCGTTGGTGGTGACAGTGACGTGGCCTCACGTGGATCAGAACAGAGGCTTCTTTGCATGTCAGTGTTCCTCACATTTGCATTTTTAGCCATTCTAACTAGCCCCTAAAAACTCTCCTTTATAGCTCCGAAGAGGAGCCAGCTGCGTCCGACAATGATTTTACTGTGTATTTCCATAAAACTTACAGTCGCTTGAAATAAAAAGCTGGACAAGGCAAACCATTCCCGGTGTTCAAGGGACCGGCTTGGGCTGTGTGGGGTGTCCTTGGAGCGGGACCCGTGTCTGGCTCCTCTCGCTGCCCACCTGGGAGAAACCCCGTAGGGCGCACTGGGCCAGAGGGCGCTGTCCTGTGCTTGGCCACAGCACTTTGGGGCACTGTCACGTGCCCGGTGACACGGGCGGCTTTAGGCCAGAGCACCCGCTGAACCTGTGCCCTGGACCAGCTGTGCGGGGCTCCTGCCCCTCGGCGTTTCACACAGCACATCCCTCTACCCTCATCTCATGCGCCACGGTTGCCTGGGACACCCCGTGTCCCCGGGGGCCCTCATCACAGGCCGGGGCACAGGGGACCAGCCTGGCTGCTGCAGCGTGGTTGGGGGGCAGGCGTAGGAGAGGGGTGGGTGAGGTGGCCTCGAGGACACACGCCTGAGCCTGGCAGGCGAGTGGTGGGGGGGGGGACGCAGAGACGCCAGCTCAGGAAGCCACTGAAACAGCCCAGGTGAAACGTGCTGGCGCCTTGGACCAAGGCGGCAGCGTCACCAAACCAAGTCTGTCGTGAATCGATTGTCTGAGAGCCGAGTGGCGATGTTCCTGTGAGATCTTTCGGTTGAAATCCCGCGGCCGTAAACTGGCACACCTGGCTTGCTTCCAGCTTCAGGTCACAGCTCAGCAGTGGTCTTGCTGAAGAAGGGCTCCGCGTGGGAACTCCGGCCCGCAGGCTTCACGGAGGCTTCACCCCGCTTTCCTCTGGGCGCCTGACTAACGCCCTTGCCTTAGGAAACTGCCCCAAACCTGTGACTAATGTCCTAATGCTTGCTGATCACAATCTTTATAGCTTTACACACTGCCCCTGTCTTTGTTCCTGAGTTGCTGAGGCCACAAGAAAGACAGGCTGGAAGAAAGGCCGGAAGGCCCCTGAAGCTGAGCAGCCCCCCTCCCCCAACATACAGCCCCTAGAATAACGCCCTGAGCCAGACAGGGAAGGCAGGCTTTGAGGGCGTCAGCCTGCTACTTCCCGATCACCCGTGCTCCCACTATAAACGCTGGTTCTGAGCAGCGGCGGGTGAGTCTGCGGATGGCAGGAGGTGGCAGCTCGAGCCCTGGGTTCATTGCCACCAGGGCTCGTGACGGGGATGTCACGAACCCTTATTTACTGACTCAGCGGACTGTGACTCCCCTGGCAGTGCTCACCGCTGTGGAGAACACTGGTCGAAATCACACAGCGGGGACCCCAAACCTGAGCCGCTCCCTGGGAGCGTCGGGTCGAGTCGCCCGGTCTGGCTCTGCCCTTTGGGCCGGACCCACTCACCCCGCGGCTGCGTTACTGCCTGCCCACGAGAGCGAGGAACGCCTTCTGCTGGCTTCTTGTGTGAAGGAAGGGCTTGTTTTGAGGTTTGGACCACAAATAATAATCCATTGTTCCCTATAATAATAATCCACCCTCTTTTGCAGAAAAAAAAAAAATCCACTTCATGCAGTGTGGCTATCAGTTTATTTAAAAGAATAGCTAAAAGCGCACACTGTGCCCTCAGAGTAAACATTTGGGAGATGGTTGGGGGGGGGGCAGGGGTGGGGGGACTCTTGTCTTCTTGGCCTGGACTCAGAGTTAAGACCTCGGGAGGAAAAAATGCTGAATGTGACCTTCAGTCTCGGGTGACAATACCCTTCCTTATTCTGCCCATCCGTTACATTCTAAGAATAATTGGTACACTGTAGATATGGATTCTCTCTAAATGATTTCTTTAAAAAACATCATATTTTCAAGATGGGTGTTTTTGATCTTTCCTGGGTGGGTTCTCATTGTTTTCAATTTTAGGCCAAGGGAGTTTTTTTCTAACCATTTAGTCAATGAAAGTATCTATTTTTCAGTGAAGATTATTTTATTTTAGCAGCAATCCTTCATAATTCCTGTCATTACCTCTGGTTATAGATTTTGAAAAAAGTTATTTTTGTCTTCCAAGGGAGAGACATTTTAATTACTATTTCCTGGTCTTAGGCTAACTGAAAAAAAACTCAGTGGGTGAATGAAAATGTGACCCAGTGGCCAGCTGTCATGGAGTCCACATGTATGCAGCATACTGAAACCTGATGGCAGATAAAATTTCACTAATGAAAGCAAGATATGTGATACATTTTTTTTTTGCCTTAAATCCTTTATAGGAAAAGGATCAGTTAGATAATAAGCATGGCTTTACAATGATGCGCCATCTTACCTAGAATAGTTTTAATTGCTCTAAATGTGGAAAATGAGAAAAGTTCAATGTCCTATCAATTGAAACGTAACAGGTGAACATGAGACCTACCTAAAGAAGTAAAATCATGGCTTCCACATCATCAAAAAGAGACTGTCAGGGAAGCGACCAAGATGTCCTCCAGCAGGTGAAATAGATAAGCTGTAGCACTGGTAAAAATAGCTTCTTACTCAAAAAACAGAACCCAAAGTTGCGAGTCTATCGGCAGCTTATGCTGTTCTCAGGAAGTACCTGGGTATAGAACATTCTGCCATGCACAGCATGCAGGGACAGCGGCTCACTGTCAAACCCAGGAACCTTCCGATGTCTTTGCCATCTTCTCTGATAAACATGCGCGTGGCGTTCGGGCTAAACCCTGCTCTTAAGCGTCCCTTGTCCCCCTCTCTGCAGTGACTTCCGGCACATCAGCCTTGGAGGTGTACACACCGAAAGAAATCTTCGTGCCGAATGGGACGCAAGGGAAGTTGACATGCAAGTTCAAGTCTCCCAACACCACCGGCACGTCGACCTCAGTCTCCTGGAGCTTTCAGCCGGAGGGGACGGACACCATGGTGTCGGTAGGGGCGCCTGGCGGCTTGCGGCTGGCCCGGCCCGCGGGGCTCTCTGCTGGGGTAGCGTAGTTGCCCGTCTGTCCTTCTGACTGTCCGCATCCGGAGCGAGCGAGCGAGCGAGCTGGCATCTGTCACAGGTCTCGAGGCCCTTCCCTTCCTGCGGCATCTCTGGGAAAAGTGACTTCGGCTGCTCTTCCTCTCCTCGTCTCCGCGTGTCTCTGGCGCCTTGCCGGCCCCCGGCTCCTCCGCCATCTCATCCGCTTGCACGTTTTCTGTTCCCCAGAGGTGCTCCTAACTGACCTGGCTGACTCCGATCACGATTCATGCTGCATCTTTTCAGCTTCCATCTGCCCCACTGCTATTTTTATTTCTTGCACTTTAAGTGTTTGCGCGTACACGCGCACACACGCGCGCGTACCTTTCTGGTGAGTCACGAGTTCCTGGGTTGGCCCCGTGGGGCCTGGTTCAGTGGCGTTCAGTGGGAGCCAGCCGCGCTGTGGGTCTGTAGTGTGCACAGCCGTGCGCGCGCGCTCGGGGAGCGATTAGTTAGGAGCAAGGGTGGCACGTCGCGACGTCACGGTGCGGCAGGCGGCAGAGCAGGGCCGGAGGGTCCCGGGGAAGGTTAGTGGGTGCCTGGGCAGCGCCGGTTGTGCGGTGGGCGCTCACCACGCGCACGGACAGCCCCGGCTCGCGGCTGTGCCGTGGAGGTGGTGGAACTTTCTGTGGAGCGCTGTCGAGGATAAAGCGCGACTGAGGCCTGGGACCTCGAGCGGGTCACTGGGTCCCCGGAGCCGCGCCGTCCCCCGCGCGCGTCTGGCAGGTGAGCCTCGCTTGGCAGGGCGGTCGGGCGCACCGAGCGTGGCCCCCGGGGGCGGTGCGTGCCTCGTCTCCCGCCACCAGAGGCGCTGGCTGTCTTTCGGGTGCCGCGACGGGCCCTGGAGACAGACGGCGCCTCCCGTGGCAGAGGGAACAGGTTTGCTTAGAGTCCAGCAGAGGTAACGACTCCCTCGGGGCAAAGGCCGATGGGCGTACTGCCCCATCGTAAAACACGTGGGCGTCCTTGGCCGTGACACACAGCGTCTGCGGCACGGCATCCGCCCGGGCCGCTGCAGCCGTCCACGGGGGGCAAGGGCCACAGGCGAAAACGTGCTGCGTGCCGCGGCGGAAGTAACAAGCCCTCTGCCGCCAAGTCGTCTTCACGGGCGTGAAGACTCCGCCGGAGCCCGCGTCGCCTGCCAGCACCTGCCGCGGACGCGCGGGGAGGGCGGAAGCTCGGTTCTTAGCACATGCTAGGTTACGCGGCGCTCAGAGTGTGTGTTTGATAAACGGTTGTCATTACTGCTGCCACCGCTGCTGTTTGTCAGGGGTCATTCGGGTGCGGAGAGGGTGGATCAGAGGGGCACGGGAGCAGGCCCAGGGCCGCGGACCAAGAGGACGGGGGCCCAAAGCCAGGGGTATCAGCGGGAGTTAAACAGAGAAGAGAGAAACGTAGTAGGAGGTAGAACCGACAGGGTTGGGGGGTAACTGAGAGGGAAGGAAGGTGGAGGAATCGAGCATGATGACTCCACGGTTCATGGCTGGGGAGACCGGATGCAGCCATCCGTCCGGATGCGCCCGACCCGCGGGGAGAAGCTGAAGTTCATAGGCCGGGACGGCGGCGAGGAGTCCGGACCGACGTTCGGGAGCTGGCAGGTTACAGACGGTCCGTAAGGCAGGGATGGGTGAGACCACGCTGGGGTTCAGTGCGCTCAGAGCGTTCCGAGAATGTCCGTTTGAGTCGCTGCTAGCGCTGCATCGCCGACCTCTCCCCGCCGCCCCACCTCTGCATGAGAACTGAGCTGCTTGGATTGACGCCAAGTATCAGGGTACCCCCCTCCTCCCCCCAGGCCTCACCTCGCTTCGAGGCCCTGGGTTTGACACCGTTACTTTGAGAAATTAGTTCCTTTGCACAAAGCCGGTCTGAGGAGACAGCGAGAGTGGAGAGGGAAGGGGGCGGGCGCAGAAGCTTCGAGGGCAGGAGAGAGCACGTCAGGTCGTCTGGGCTTCGTCCCTCTGTCCCGTGGGAAGCCGGTGACAGGAGACGCCGTCCGGTTAACCGAGTGGTGCTGTTCAGGCTTCTCTCTGTGTCTTAACAGCGAGCTTCGTGGAGTAAGCCGGGAGCCTGCGAACGCACGGGCTCCGTCCTGGCGTCGTGCCGAGGGCGTGGGCTCAGAAGGCGGTCCCGACTTTGACTCTGCGTCGCCACCGCCTGTCGTGGTTGTGACCTCGGGCAAATGGCTTCTTCGTGCCCTGTTTCCTTATTTATAAAAATGTGGGTGGTAATCGCTACATCACTGGGATGTGAGAGGATGAGAGGTGATGTGTGAGTTTATTTCCTCCTCTGAGACGTGACTGAACCCGTGATCTCTAGACCCCTGGCCGGCACAGATGCCGGACGAGAGCGCTGAGTGCTGTGTTGCTTTCTGTCCAAAGCCTCTGAGGCAGACCCTTTCGTGGCATGCCTTCCGCAGAGTTTGGAACTTCTGCCTTTGCGAACAGCTCATGTGTTTATTTTTGTTTTTGTTTTTTTCCTAATTTCAGTTTTTCCACTACTCTCAAGGGCAAGTGTATGATGGGAATTACCCGCCATTTAAGGACAGAATCAGCTGGGCTGGAGACCTCGACAAGAAAGACGTATCGATCAACATAGAAAACATGCAGTTTATACACAACGGCACCTACATCTGTGACGTCAAAAACCCCCCCGACATCGTCGCGCATCCGGGGCACATCCGGCTCTACGTCGTGCAGAGAGGTAGGCCGCATTTCTCAGCGAGGGCGTGGTCGCCTTCGCCCCCGTTCGGCCGGAGAGCAGGTCTGCGTTCGGGGGCGTGTTTGAAGGGAGCGTTTCTGCCATGTGGTCGTGCCCCCGTGTCTGGGGGCCCGGGCCCGGGGATCCCACGTGCTCCAGCCGGGGCGGCCGGTCTCCGTGTACACACCCGCTGCCAGAGGCCTGCAGGGCCGGATCCAGCGGCGTCGGTTCCTCAGTGTCAGTGAGAAGCAAGGCCAAGGCGGCCGTGGTCGGGGCCGGGCGCTGGGGGAGAGGGAGGCCGGCGCCGCTCCCCGCTCGCCCGCACAGCCGCTGATCCTCCCCCCGTGGGGGGCGGGCGGGACGTGCAGCTCTGCCGTGTCCGTTCGCTTCGGGGGACAGCAGGTCACGGTAGACCCGCACCCCAGCGTCCGAGTGTGGCGCCCCGAGGGGGGTGCGCGCGCGTGGAAGTGCGTGGCCGGGTGGCTCGTCCTTCAGCACTGACGTCGCGTGCCGTCACGTAGCTGCTAGGCGCGCGTGGTTCAGACGATGACGGGGGTGCGGTCCCCGCTAGCGGGAGACACTGTGTGTCGATTCAGCCGAGTTGCCTTTCTTCTCTTTGGCACTGCACCTTAACGCGCTGTGTTCTTCCTCTGTAGAGACTTTGCCCGCGTTTCCGGTTTGGGCGGTGGTGGGTACAGTGACGGCTGTGGTCGTAGGTCTCGTCCTCCTCATCGGCGTCATCCTGGCTGTGCTCTACAGGAGGAAGAACTCTAAACAGGACTACACCGGGTAAGCAACCCCGCTGTCGGAGGGGCGGGGGAGGGGGTCGGGGTCTGTAAAAGGTTCTGTGTGTTTTTATGGAAACGGAACTGTGAAGAATGAGCTGCAGTTTGCTTTCACGCCGGAGTCGGGCGGGCCCCTGGAGGTGCTGCGACGTGGGCCGGCGGCCGCCGGGGGCCTGCTGCTCCCGCGGGCCGTGCCAGGAGCCCCGTGCCAGGAGCCCGCTCCAGCGTCTCTCCCGGGCTCGGGCGGCGGCCCGCTCGGCCGCCTGGCTCCGTGTCTCAGCGCCAGGCGCTCGGCCGCTGGTGTCGCCAAGCCACAAGCCCCACGCACCCAACTTAAGGCCGTCGTTTTCTCAGTGAGGCAGATGTGACAGTAATCAGTAAGAGCCGTGCTGACCGACGCCCCCGGCCCGGCGTGGGGACCCAGGGCGTCTCCTTTCCACGGTCCTGTCAGCGGCTACGTCGCTTTGATCGTCCTGGAATGCGTGGCCGGACGCGTGCAAGCTGAGACCAGGGGGGTCAGACACCGACACATCCCAGTAGCAGAGAACAGGAGACTGTCTTTTCGCTTGTGGCTTCTCAGAGGGGACCCCGAGAGCAGAGGCGTGCGGCTGTTGCAGGACCTGCCCCCCTCCCGCGGCAGCGGGAAGGCTGAGCCACCTGAGCTAAGTAGGCCTCGTGGTAAGGCAGCGCGCAGGCGGGACTCCAGCCGGCGCAGGCGACCCGGGGCGCCGATGCCCGGCCCCCCGTCGGCCTCCGAGCCGGGGCCTGCCCCGAGCTCGCATGCCTTGGGCTCCCGGGCTGGCGCCGCGGGGAGCCGCTCTCCCCGGGCCCTGCGGCCCTCGTTTTGAGGAGGAGTGCTGTGTTTTAACAAGTCTGAGAGCCAGGTTCGGATATCACTTGCTTGGAACGCCTCTGTTTTGCCGGCTGTACCTGCTCCCTTGCATGGCGAGTGTTTCTGATGAACTTTAACTGGAGTGTTGGTTTTTGACATGAGACTAATCCGGGGGGTGACACGCCAGTCTCTGTAGTTCTTACTTGAATTAATAAAGGGGCAGAATCGGTTGGTGACACGCCAGTCTCTGTAGTTCTTGCTTGGGTTAATGAAGGGGCAGAATCCTGCATGGCACCGTGAATGCTGCTGTTCTTACTCTGGTTTTTTCTCCTCTCCTGCCTTTTCCGCCTTGGTGTCCGGGATCAGATCCTGCTTCTCTTCCACTTCTTAAGAAAAGCTGACATAGACGACACCCCGAGCCTATAGCGGGGCTGGGTCTCCTCTTCCACCCCCACTAGACACATGGTAACTAACCCGTTGCTGTTACTATCACGTGTGCGTGTCTAGCCCCGCGCCCCTGACCGCTGGCTCCGAGCTAACCCAGCAGCTGTTACAGTCTGTCCGCAGCCTTGTCACGTGTCTCTATCAGAAACATGTCATGTCATCCCTACAAAGTGGAGTTGTCAGGTCACAGAGGTTTATGGTCATCTGGATGTATACGTTCTTCATGTAAAAGGCTTCTGTGTGTGTGTGCTCAGTTATCTTTTTTTAAATATGTGAATTGTGTTGTCAGTGATTGAGACCCCCTTTGGGTTAGAATGCCTGTCAGACCATTTTGGTTTGGGGCACATCACCTCCCATTTCAGAGAAGGCACAATTAGCAGAATGCGTTACATGCTTCAGCCTTAGTAATGACACTTTAAATGTAATCCTCCCAAACTCCAAAAAATTTTTTTCTAATACATTATAAAGTATTTAAGCCCTGCCGATGACACATCCCTAACAATTACCTCCTGCCACTCTGTATCCCCGATTTATTTACGAGCTCAGGCTTGTCGTTAAAGACTCCTGCACCCCTGAAAAGGTTCACCCGTGTGGTGAGGCACGCCACGGCTGCTTATCGTTTGATCTGGTTATGGTCCCTATTGGTGGGGGAACCAGGAAATGGAAGGAGTGAGACAATCAAGATTATGACCCCGGGTGTGTGTCTGTGATTTTTGAAATACGTGCAGGAGAAGTTTGCCTTTGATGATCACAAAAGTGAGGGTGGATGGCCGGGGGAAAAGACAGAGCACCGTGTGGTAAGTCGTAGCCAGACTCCCGTCCAGCAGATGTCATGACCGTGAACGGGCAGAGTTCCCGCCGCCCTGGTTTCTGTGCCTGCCCCGGTAGTGGCTTCATTGATTTGGGAGAATGAGGATCAGGGGTACGATACAGTTTCGAGACATGTGATTGTTTTGATATCCATCGTTTTGTTGTGTTTTGTTTTTATACATCTGCTGCTTCATCTTGTCGTCATTTACATTTCTATATTTTTGTTTCCATTTATTTAAAAACACTTTTCTTTACATTTGTTCTCCAAATGGCCAACCTGTCAGCTGCAGCACTTCAGAGAGCGTGTCACCGGTTAAGCAGGCCCCACAGAAGTCCCCCTCCGACTCGGAGGGTCTGGTAAAGAGCCCGCCTTCCGCACCTCACCAGGTAACAGGGACTGCGGTGCCCCTGGGTGCTGGCACTCTCCCGGGCACGGGGCAGAATGCTGAGCCGCAGCCGAGAAAGCGAGAGACGGACAGACGGATGGACGGAAGCAGAGACAGACAACAGGAGAGGGGGAGGGGACGAGAGCTGCTTTAGGAGGGCCGCACGCAGGTGTGTGGAGAAGAATCTGACCCGAGCGAAGCTGCCCCGAACCCCACGCTCCTGGGCGGTTCACTCACAGTGTGGCTCCTTCGGCCCAGGTGGAATGAGGCGACGGCTCTGTTGGACGTGGACAGTCCTCCTTCACTGCTCAGGGACATAAACCCAGTGAACTAGACTCCATGCTGAGGGGCTTTGTAAGACGAGGAATGAGCAGGGGAAAGTCGATCTTGGTATTGATAATAAAACAGGAAAATTGTTTTGTATGACTTCTTTTGAAGTGTTTAGCTGAATTAGTAGGCTTGATGAACAAAGAGACGTTTTGGTTTCTACTTCTTGTGGAAAGTACCGGAGAGAAATGATTTTTATTTGGAACATAGCACACATCCAGCGTTGTGGTCAATGTGTTTTGGCTACGTCGTTGTAACTATAATTGTGGCATGGCAGAAATTCCTTTGCTTCGTCCCATTTCTGTTCTTTTGGGGTAGAAAGCATCTAAGGAATTTGGCCAGTTCTAGCTTTGCCCCAAAGAGATGTTTTGTTGAGGCTGATGACTGTAAGAGGCAGCAAAGACAAGAATAAGTGTTTTGTGGAATAAGTCCCCCTGGTGAGGAGACCGCGGCACTGTGATGTTAAATTGCTAAAAGCACACACCCAGGTCGCCACAGCACGGGCCTGGAATCCAGCTTCAGGCTCCTCACTTGCTCCTGTCCCGCCTGCCTGTCTGTCCGTCTGTCTGTCTCTCTCTCTGACTAAGCAGTGCGCCTCAGCTGCCTCAGGTTACTCACTTGGATTGAATGGGAACAGGGCTGTAAGTGAAGCTTGAGAGCTGCAGGTCGAGGTCGCATCTAGAGAAGCCTTGGCAACTTTCCCCTGCCCTTGAAGTGCCACGGGCGTGGCTCGCCTGTTGAAAACCAAGGAGGAGAAAAAAGAAACAATGGTTGTTGGACGTTGAAAAACAGGTCGTGCCGCACTGCGATCCCTGCACCCCGCCCCTGGCATGACCGGCCCAGCTCACTGCTTTGGGGCACTTCCCAGAGTGCATTGCAGGGCCAGGAGGGCGGACGGAAGCGGAGCCCACGGGTCACGGGTGGTGCTGACGGAGGAGGTGAAGTCAGACTTCAGGGGGGCCAGGTGAGCAGGGTTGACGAAGCAGAGAGGAAGAAACCGTACAGAGAGAGAGAGAGAGAGAGAGAGAGAGCCTCAGAGACCTGGCGTGGCGTCCCGGGAGCCCTCGCTGAATGCAGACTGTGCTTGCATGGGGGACGCTCCCTGTGACCACATGAAGAACCACCTGAAAAGCAGTTTGCTCAGTGCCTGGAGCTCACACACAGCCGGGAATAGCTTGTGCCTCTAAAACCCAGAGCAGAGACTCATAACACACGGGGCGTTGGTCCTCAGAATGGCCATGCCTTTGTAGTGGGGCTAAGTTAGCACCAGCGTATGAAGACTGCAGACCCCCATAGCAAAGCTTTCAATCGAAAGAAGCCTCTAAAGAATAAAACTAATCCAAAAGTATTTTAACTGCCTGCTGGAAGAAAAATCCAACATTCTTTACAGGAACGCAACAAAATCTAGCACCTAGCAGTGTAAAACTCACAAGCTCTAGCATCAATCAAAAATGACTATGCATACAAAGAAGCAGGAAAATAAAACTCATAACCAAGAGAAGAATCGATCAATAGAAACAAACCCAGAAATGAGAGATGATAAAAATTACAGACTAGGACTTTAAAACAAGTATTATAAATCTAATAAACAAAGCTAAGACTATAAAGGAAACCGTGACATAATGAGGAGAGAAATAAAAATATTTAAAAGGCCAAAATGGAATTTCTAGAAAGGGGGGGCAGGGGTAGAAAAAAAGAACAAGATGGCTTAAACAACAGTTTAGACATTACAGAAGAAAAGATCAGTAACCTTGAAGACATAACAGTGAAAACTACCCAAATGAGACATGGAAAGAGAGAAAGTCTGGGGAGAATGAACAGCCGCAGCGCTACGCCAGCAGACGGCGTCAGGCAGCCCGCCTGGAGTCTGAGAAGGAGAGGAGAGGGGATGAGGGAAGAAAACTTAAATAATGGCCAAAACACTTCATTCTTCTAGTCATTTCTTCTGGTGTTTATCTCTCTATTTCTGAACAATTTTATTACATTGCCACTTCTCGATTTTTCAGTTTTAGGTGTTATTTATTGACTCCATGTTATGGAAATGAGAATTTAGTTCTTTTTCCCCCATCCCTTCTTCCCAGCACACTCGTGCACACCCACAGATACACCCAGTCCTCCCCCAGTGTGGTTATCACTGTATTTAGGTAGTTATATGTCAACGTTACGTGTACCTGTTTTTTTCACTGTTGTACCACATACGTTTGCTTTATTGTACCATTTTCTTGTTTTAATGGAGGTAATATTGGCCTTGTTTTTCATTTGCCTCGTTTTCTAAGTACATATTTGTATTCCATCTCAAAACCCTCCAGCGACAGCCTCTGAGCACACTCAGACATGGCACGTGTTCCACTGGTTTCATTAAGAATTGGGCTATCTCCTAAGTCAATCCTTTAGTTTTCTTATTTTTTCTGTTTTGCATTTTTGTTCTGCTTTCTAAAACATTTCTGCAACTTTATCCTCCAACTTTTATTGAGTATTTAATTTCTGCTGTCTTTTTTTTTTTTTTTTTTAATTTTCAAGAGCTATGTCTTATTTCCAGATTATGAGATCCTATACTTGTTTTCATGGATGCATATCTTTGAGCATATCATTTTTCTTCTGTCTTGTATGTTTTTTTTAAATATTTTCTTCTATTTCTTGATTTTGCCGTTTCTTTTGGGTTCTCTTTTTTACCCCTTATAATTTTTCTTTCGTCTTAGAAGCTTTCTTCAGATGCCCAGTGGTCCTTGGTTCTGTTTGTATTTAAGGCACTCAGGTCTGATCCGAATCTTTTTGTGCAGAGAGAGCTCACTGGGCAGTGGGCTTCACTGTTCGTCCCTAGTGCTGGCTGGCTTCACTGGGGGACCTCAACGTGTCAGCTGCTGAGGGTCTTTTCTCTTGGGTTGGTTGATTTCTCCAGAAAGAAATCTCATTTCCTGCTTGGGAGTTGAGCAGAGGGGGGAGGAGAGCTCACTCTTCAGGAAGTGGACTTGCCCACCGGTTTCAGGGCCGACAGCTCACCCTGCTGTGCCTGCCGTCCCTGAGTCAGACTGGGCCATCCCTCCTGTGAGCACACCCCAGGGTCCTGCCCAGGCCTGACTCTGGGGCATTTTCCAGTCGTTGGTGAGAAGCACTTCCACCACCGTGTCAATTCACTGTCATTTTTCAGCATTTGCAACATAACAGCAAACTGGCTTTGAAGAAGAATCCGTGGCTTTTTACAGCCTGTCACACTGAGCTCCTTCCCCCACAGACACACCCTGAAACTCCTTGTGAGTCTTCACGAATCTCCATGGAGGGTTTCGTCATCATCTAGGAAGTTACATGACTTAATTTAAGGGTCATCCCTGGTCTTGAACGTGACTGCATCCAGGAACCAGCTAACTTACGAGAGAGCCCTTTGTTCTCCTTCTGTGCCTGGTGCTGCTGACCGCCGAGCGACCCCCGAGGGAGCCCACGCTCTGCGCAGGCGAAAACCCACCTGTAACTTTTGACTCCCCAAAACTAAGCTACTATTGCCTACTGTGTATTATTGTGTATGCTTTATGGCAGTAAGTGATATAACAGACTAGTATCTACACATACTTTATGCATTCATGATATAACCTATTTTTTTCAATATTTCTAGGCGACACAGTTCATGTTTTTTCAAATTGTTGCAAATCTCCAAAAACTTTTCCAATAGATTTATTGGAAAAAAAAAAAAACCCTCATGTAAGTGGACCTACACGGTTCAAACCTGTGTTGTTCAAGGGTCAACTGTAGCAGAAAACAGGATTTTTTCAACTTATTTTCCTTTTAGATTTGCATTTAACTTGTAGCGTCTGAGGGGGCTGTAGAGCCTCCGTTGGATTCAGCATTAACAGTGAGGTAGTCGTTTGACCCATGACAAACATAAGAGCCTCACCTGCGTCTAAAGATGGACACGGAGCTCGGCTGCGCGGTTCACCGGTCAGCCATCTCGGCCTGTCTCAGGCGGACCCTGCATAACAGGGCGTCCGTGGGAACGGCGACTAATGTGTATTTAGTGCTGTCTGTCAGACGCTGCTTTCTTCATTCTCATTCAGTTTTCACAGCCATCTACGTGGTATCCCACTACCGTGGACTGCCACTTGAGAGACAAACGCATGCTTCGCAGTTTCCGACCACGCCCGAGGCCCCGTGGCAGGTGACCAGCAGTGCTCCGTGCTCAGGGAGGAGGTCTCACAGGTTCAGACTGCGGGCCTGCCGGCCTCCAGGCGGGGCTGGCCGGGGTGTCGTGTGATGGCTCTGTTCTCACCGCCCCGTGCTAGAGCCCTTCTGGCTGGACTTGTCCCCTCCGTAGCAGTCGGGGTGGCCGAATGCCACAGGATCCCCTCCCACGTCATGCACACAAGGATGCAGGTTGTGGGGTTCCTGGGCGGGGTAAAGTTGTTTTTTTTTTAAACCATATGCTTTTGGCTACTGAGTGTATGATTCTGCAGTCGGAAGCTTAAGCACAATGTTAGACTTTTCGAGAAGAGTGTCTTTGGATCGAGGTTGACTTTGGTTATGTCACACTTCTCTCTTAAGGCCAGGGCTGTTTTGTCGTCGTCATTTATAATTTTAGAGCTTCTGGGTTGGAAGGGACTTATAGAGGTCACCACCCGATGTGTGAACCCCCAGCCGCTGCTGGGGACTCCCGCTGCCCCCAGGCAGCCCGGCCTCCCTGCTGTCCCTTCTGGGACCCCGACAGCCCTCTCCTTAGGTCTCCTACTGCAGCCTCGGGGTTTCCTTTATAGGTCTATAGATTGTGGCTTTTGAAAAGTTTTAGAACAAAAACAGTTACCTGATCTGAGGTATCAGAGAAGCAATATTTTTATCAGTTATGATACTATCAGACTGGAAGAGTTATACTCTAAGTAGGTATATGGGAGAGTATTTGAAATCTTTTTAGGTACCTGCTTAGATAAAGTGACTGGTCAATTGTATCTTTGGGTGACACTGAAGATGCTGGTTTCTTACGTATGTCATTCTGAAGCTCCTGATCACAGTGGGTCTCAGGCTGGCCGAAATGCCCGTCTTGGTCCCTACGACTCTGTCCCCAGTTAGAAGGGCCAAGGAATTCTGTGACAGGTATGAAGATATAGGATTCTTGAGAAGGAATATTGTATTGGTATAGAAATTTCCAGACAGATCTCTGTGCACCGGCTTTACCAGCCACCAGCACACACCAGTCCTGTTTTAAGGACAGCTCTAGACGCGCCCCCCACGCGGCCCTCCTGGCCGGGACGCGCCCCCACGCGGCCCTCCGAACCCGGCCTGTGCTGCCGCCGCCCTGTAATGACCCCTCTGCCTGCGCCTCCACGGACGCCGGCTCCCCACACGTCTAACTCGGCCTCTCTCCCCAGGGCCCGGTCATCTACGCGCAGCTAGACCACTCCGGAGGGCATCACAGCGGCAAGATCAACAAGGCAGAGTCCGTGGTGTACGCAGACATCCGGAAAAACTGAGAGAAGACCCCGATCCCACCCCAAGCAAGAAACAGAATCAGACCCTCAGGCAGAAAGGTCGCCCACAGCCACGTGTGGCTGGGGACTCTGGGCATGGACAAGCACATGTTTATTCATGGACGGGGGAGAAGACGTGTATAAAGCATGCGTAAAAATGTCCTATTTAATCTTCCGAGGAGCCAGTGCCCGGTGCTGGAAGGTGGTGTGGTCCCCTGTGTATATAAGTCGTCTTGCTGGGTGGGGCGAGGCGAGGGGGGGAGGGGTTGTGTAGCCCGTCGGGACAGATGCCCGGGGCCTTAACCTCAGGTCCGAAGACACTGCCGTGACTTAATAGGTGCCTGAATCTTGAGCGCTGTCACGACTCCTCACTGTGTTGCACTGCGCATTGACGTTTTCCAGTGATTTGGTAATTTTGTGAATTGCTGTGGATTGACGCAGAGCTCCTGGCTTGCGTAAGTTGCGCATTCTTGAGCCGGAGAGAAAGAGCTAGAGCTGCCCCGGGCGCCTGCGGGAGTGGCTGTCTCCCGAGCCACGTCCATCATGGGATTTGGCAGAAGAGCCGAGACGCCTCTCCACGCACACGGGGCTGCGGGCGCCGGCGCGGGCTCCGCGGCCCAGGGCTTCCTCCCAAGTTAGAGCTCAGTGCGGGGGAGTGTCCTCCTGCTCCTGGGACTCTGGTTTCCAAACTGCCCAAGAGGCGTGCTGACCAGGCCGCTGTCCCCGAGGGGCTGCCGCCCCGAGCCCCGAGTGAGAGGGCGCCTCCATGCTCGCCCGCCACCTGGAGCCGCAGGCTCCCGACACCGGCGCCCGCAGAATCGAAACTCCGCCGTCCGGATCCCCCCAGGAGGAAGGCGGCGTGCGGCAGCGGACCGTCTCCTCTTGTGGCGGGATCCCCCCTCCCCCCCTACACACCCCCTTTTTCCTGTGTACTTAAGATTTGTCATTACGAAGAATTTTAAAGATGCAAAAAAGAAGCGACACTAGTAAAATCAACCTCCACATATCCGTCCTCAATTACTTCGTATATCTTTTTTTTTCTTTTTCCTCTTTTCTGAATTTTTAAAATAAATTTTAAAATAAATTCCAAAATCACATCACTTCACTCCCTACATTCTTGGGTGTGCATCTTTAAAAAATGTGGGTTATTTTCTTACATAGCCATAATGTCTTGTCCCATTTAACAGAAACGTTTTTTAAAATACACGATATCTTGATTCCTTCTCTCACCCAATTCATATACCAAGCTTCTTCTTGTCTCAAAAACGGCATTTAGAAATGGTCTCTTCAAATCAAGATTGTGGCATGGTTCCAGTAAAGCTGGCTTGGGTGTTTTAAAAACAAAAACGGGGTCATGGTGCTTAACGTCGTGTCAGAGAAGGAAGAAGGGGCCGTCCAGGGCCTGCTCTTGTGTAGATGCACCGTAAAATTTTAAACCGCTTCTGAATTTCTCGGTATTTAGGTTGTCTCCAGCTGTCTTGTTTTTGTCCATCACGAGTGATGCTGTGATTGTCATTTGGCCTTATGAACTGTTGGCGAAACAACAAAAGCCAAATGCAAATCATTTGCAGCTGCCGAAGAGGCAGCCCCAGATGAGACCAGCCCCCTGGCCCCTGGGAACAGGGTCCCCCAGGCCAACCGCCCCCGCACCCCACATCCTCACAAAGCTGGGGAGGGGGCTGGCGGGAGAGCTGCGGCTCTCAAGCCCGACTGGGTCTTTGGTGGACGAGAAGCATCTGGGGGCAGGAAGCAGTAGCCCCAGCACCTGCGGGGGGCTGGCTGTGTTTACAGGAAGGAAACCCAGGTCTTTCAAGCTCTGGGTCCCCGGGGAGCTGCTGCTTCCAGCCTCTGTTTCCTCCTACAGACAGGATGGGAGCCCATTGTCCCTGCTTGGCTCGGGGCCGCTACTGGCTGGGTCGTCCTCACGGAGGGGCCCTGTGGAGCTGGCCCGCGGTGTTCCAGAAGGTGAGGACGGCCTGGCATTTTTTTTTTTTTTTTTTGCTGTCCCTGCGTCTGGGAAGAGGAAGGCTGACGGGCCTCATGTTGTCACGCTGGCTTTGCAGGCCTGCCTCCAGTGCTGTGCTTTTGCACCTGCGTTGCCCTTGTGTGTGGGGGGTTGGGGCACCCCCGAAACGGAGGCCCGAGCTTGCAGAAGCTCCCCGTCCCCTGAGGAAGGACGGTGTGGACGCCACGTCCCCAGTCCAGATTCATTCCCCGTGCTTTCTCTGGCTTTGCGTAGAGCTGTTTGGTTTTTTTTTTTTCTAATTACAGAGTTTCTTTCAACTAGATTAAAGAGGGACGTAGAATCTAAATTCATTTTGAAGAGAATCTTTTAGAACGCAGAGTAGGCTCAGGAACATGGAGCATTTCGTGAAACCCGGTCCTTGCTCTTGCTGACCCAGCAGAAGCCGGGTGGTTGGTTTGCGGTGTGTCCGGGTGCACCCATCCGGCCGAAAGCTCCGTCGCTCTGCTCCTGTGCGCCGTCGCTGAGGGGGGTCGCACCGGCAGAGGGCGGGTTTCTAAAAAGCTTGCTCAGGGGTCTTGGTCCCAAAGTGCAAAACCTCTGTGGCACGCGCAGGTGCTGGCCGCCGGCAAGCGCCTCGTTGCTCAGTGTCCTTTAGCCGAGGAAGCCGAGCCCAGCCTCCCGTTCAAGGCTGCAAAACAGGACACCTCAGGACATGCCGGGCTGTGCGAGAGAAGGCTGAGCTAATGACAACGTTGGCTCACGAGGCTGAGCAAGAGAGGAGAAGCCAGGGGAGAGAAGTGAAGTAACTCGGAGCAGAACTAGCACTTGGCTGGGAGTGGCTGGCTGGCTTCCTTGTCCCCTTTCTCAACAATTCCACAAGAGGAAGGGGAAGGCTTGAGTTTCTGCTCTAAATTTCATGTCCGTTTCGACGCGTTTCGAGCTTTCAGATGACGGCTCCTCCCGGTGGGCAGGTGCGCCCCGAGGTCACTGCGAAGCGCAGGCTGTCCTGTGTGGGCAAAGGCTGCTAGGGAGGAGGACAGGAAAGGAGCGGCCGGGCCGACGGTGACCGGAGTGTGACACTGGCCTCGCACGCCTGCTGTGGCTCGGTGTCGTCCTCTGCTGTAGATGTGGCCCCGTTCAACCTTCAGTGGTTCTGCTTTGGCATTTTAGGGTTACAGTCCTGTGTGGTAGCCACTGGCCGCATGTGGCCATTTAAATTTAACGAAAACTAAATCAAGTTTTAAATTCAGATCCTTAGTCGCGCTAACCACGTCTCAAGTGCTCAGTAGCTGCACTCGGCATTGGACAGCGCAGAGGGGGCACGGTCTGTCCGTCACGGGAAGTTCTGCGGGATGGCACTGGTGCGGGCCATGCAGGAGTCGGCGACCGCTTAGGTGGCTGTGCCGGGTCACACGTACCCCTTTTTCTCTTGCTGTGGAGGCATGAACCCAGCCCCCGGCATCGGGGAGGTGCTCTGGAGCAGAACCCTTTGAGAGCTGCCTGGGAGACCCAAAAGACTCCGGTAGAGCCGTGCCAGCTGGAGGGGCCGGCCCGAAGGTCCCGGGGGGAGGGGGCGGGGCCCACGGGGCGGCCCTGGCTGGCTGGGAGCCGGCCCTGAAGGCCTCACATTCTAGGGGGGGAACC